>JAODPA010027001.1:0-12678 GCA_025585075.1 Nepenthes mirabilis
AATTGTCAAAATTTACTTTTTATGTTAACTGATTTGAACAATAGTAAAAATTGTCGAATTGAATTTGGTTGTGATGGGTCCTGATGCTAAGGGCCCATAAAAGAGCAGCCTAAAAGTTGAACCCATATTCCGGGAGGCCCAAATGGTTAAAATAATTCAAGAGACTAAACATGGCCCCAAAATCCGAGAACTCCTTAGACTCCGCATTGAGGTCCAAAATGGGCTTAACGCTTATAGTCCTCGGACTAGGCAAAGCAAATGAGACTTTGCCAAAGACAAGGACTATCTCTTCATCCTTGAATCGCTAGATCATGGAAAAAAAGGCCCAAGGCGACCGAGCATGCCAGCTCAGACGTCTCACTGTTATCAAGAAATACGCATTCCCTACAACACGCTACTTCCACAAGGAATCATGGCGCTCAGAGCACGCTCAATCATTACGGGACTGACATCACGTGCACAACGCGCCTAACATAGCACGCCAATTCAGCAGAGTTGATGGCTGGCTTTTCAGTACACGCTAAATCAGCAGAGTTGATGGCTAGCTTCCCAACACACACCAGTGCCACGTGTCCCCATTTCAAGATAAGACCTTCCACTATAAATACTCATCCCAACATCTTAGAGAAGGGGGAGAAAAAAGAAAAAGAAAAGGGTGCAAGAGAGAAAACCAGATAAGAGAGTAGTGGATAAGATTCTCCCGCTTTGTAATTCTATGTAGCCATTTACGTTAACACGTTGATTGTTTGTAACCCGTTCTAAAAATAGTTGAACCGTTTTGGACCCAGCGTCCGTGGTTTTTTCCCTTTTATTAAAGGAGGAGTTTTTCACGTAAAATTCTCGTGCGTCGTACCTCATCCCTTTTTTCTTCTTGTCAAGTCGTACTCATTAAGCTTAATGCAAAACCACTAGTGTGTTGCACGATTTTGTCCATTTGAGCATACCGAAAGGGACCAAAAGTCAAACTCGGACTTTTGTCATATGGCGGTCAGAACACAAGGATGCAACGTTGGCGCCGTCTGTAGGAAGCGGCTGAAAGTCTGCTTTTCATACCTTCACAGGATATTTAGAAATTCTCCTACATCCAAACTCCGAAGTCCAGTATGGTGAACACCAGGGCACAGGCGAGTGCGCCAGTTAGAGAGCTGGCCTCATGCGACGACGGCCCCGACCCCTTTGTTGGGGTAGAAAACCACCCTGACCTAGTCGTCAGAGCCTTGGCAGCCAAGATAGAAGGTATGTCCAAGGCCTTTGAAACACTCTATTCCAAGATGGATGAACGGGAGAAAGAAGCTCCTTCCAGAGCCTCCCAGGCAGGGACGTCCCGAAATGGGGGCAGGGGAAAGATCACCGGGCTAGGCAGGCCGGCCAACACGAAAACCCGAGGACCTAGGTCGCTTCTAGCAGCAAGGCCCCCTGTGGACTAGAAGGCCGCCTGAGTCCTCGGATTCGAGAGGAGAGCCCGGAGAGGCGCAACTCCGAAACCCTCCGAAGTCACCACGAGCACAGCGCTCGGGAGGTAGTTCCGCGGGATGGTCCCCCTAGGGGCTAGGGCAGCCCTCGAGCGGCATGCGGACCGTAAGCCTTACGAGTTGAGACATTACCTCAACGAAAAAAAGGTAACTGCCCCACCCCGACTGGAGGAAAGATTGAAAAGATGTTGGAACCGTGTCTTCAGTGAAAGCAACGGGGGAGGGGCTAATGTACTCCAATCCTCGTTCACAACAGAAATCAGGATAAGGACACTCCTTCCCAAGTTCAAGATACCAAATCTGGAGGTCTATGATGGGAGTGCTGACCCGATGGACCATCTCAACCACTTTCGGAAACACTTAAGTCTCCAGGGTTTGGATGAAATGACCATGTATCAATACTTCCCCCTGACATTAAAGGGGGACACGAGAATGTGGTTCCATGGGATGCCGGCGGACTCTATTCGCATCTTCAGCGATTTTGGTGACAGCTTTTCTCTTGCAGTTTGCCTCTAGCCGAAGGGTGAAAAAGCAGCCCTAGCACCTTACCCGGGTGAAGGAGGGTGCCAGGGAGAGTTTAAGGGGATTCTTGGCCCGTTTCGTAGTTGAGGCCAAGTAAATCCCCAAATTGACCGACGAAATAAAATTGAACGCTTTTCTGTCTGCCCTAGGGGGAGGTTCCTTTTTCAAGCACCTCATCCATAAGGGTCCCCAGACTTTTGCGGAGGCCGAAACTATGGCCAGAGCATATATTGTGGCCGAGGAGGCCAACGACGCCAGACGACTAGAAAAGGACGAGAACCCTCGTCCAAGTGCGGTGGAGGGAAAGAGAAAGGCCGGGGACTATCAGAGTCGCCAGACGATAAAGAAGCAGCACAAGTCTGAGCAGAACATTCAAAGAGAGCTGAGGCCTGCGCACTTCACACCGTTGAATGACACCTACACCAACGTACTGATACAAATCTATGAGGAAAAATTCTTGAAGTGGCCCAAGCCGTTGAAGAACCCGGGAGGTAGCGACCAGCCAAAGTACTGCAACTATCACCGCTTTGGGGGACACAGCATGGAGGATTGCAGAACTCTACAGAATGAAATAGATGAACTAATTAGGAGGGGTCACCTTAACTGCTTCCTACAAAGATCCGGACAAGCTTCCGGAATAGCGAGCAACGTCGAAACTAACCACCCTAGAAACAGAGTGGTTGCGGGGGTCGTGAACAGATATCAACCCAGCCGGCTAGAGGAAACGGGCTGGAGCTCACCGCTGCTAAGAAGCCAAGGACTGGACCTAGGGATGAAGTTATCTGTTTTAGTAATAAGGATATGGCCTATGTAACTTCCCCCACTCCGATCCTTTGGTTGTAATCGTGCTCGTTTCAGACGAAGTAAATGACTATTAAATGAAACGAGTTTTTATTGATAATGAAAGTTTTAGGAATTTGCTCTACCTGGATGCCTATTTCAAGTTGGGATTCAAGAAAAGTCAAATGAGAATACCAGAAGGGCTACTCTATGGGCTAAATAATGAGCCAGTACCTGTTCAGGGTATCGTCCAGTTGGAGGTAACCCTGGGGACGTATTCGATGACGGCGTCCAAGGTCCTCACCTTTCTGGTCGTGGACCTTCCGTCGGTTAACAATGCAATACTCGGATGCCCTTGTTTGGCTACCTTCGGTGCAGTAACTTCCATCCTACACTTAAAAGTAAAGTTTTCAACCTCGTATGGTGTGGGAAAAGTCCTCGGAGACCAGTCCACAGGACGGATGTGCTACTTGTCACAGACTACGCAGACGGCCATTCCACAACCAATGGAAGATCTCGACCTGAGGGACGAGGCCACGCTGCAACAGGCACAACCTGGGGAGCCAATCGTTCAAGTCTCGTTAGATCCCGAGGATCCGGAGAAGTATGTTCATATAGGAAGCTCGCTGCCGGAGTCCGTCTGAGACCAACTCATCAACTTCCTGTGAGAGAACTCGGACGTGTTCGCTTGGTCGACCAATGACATGCCAGGAATCTCTGCCGAGATCGTGGTCCACAAGCTGGGCATTGATCATCGTCATAAACCCGTCAGGCAAAAATGCAAGAATTACTCCACGGAAAAGCTGGTGGCCATGCACGAGGAGGTCAAAAAGCTCTTAGATGCCGTGTTCGTCCGAGAAGTGTAATACCCGGACTGGTTGGCCAATGTGGTCATGGTGATGAAGAACAGCAGTAAATGGAGAATGTGTGTAGACTTCACTGACCTCAATAAAGCGTTCCCCAAGGACAGTTTCCCACTGCCCAGAATTGACTAGCTCTTAGATTCAACGTTCGATCACAGCTCTTAAGTTTCATAGATGCGTACTCAGGCTACAATCAGATAAAGATGAGTCCCAAGGATGAGGAGCACACGTCGTTCATGATGGATCAAGGGACGTATTGTTACAAAGTAATGCCCTTTGGTCTCAAGAATGAGGGCGCGACTTACCAGCGACTTGTAAACAAAATATTTCAGGACCAGATAGGCAGGAACATGGAGGTCTACGTTGACGACATGCTTGTCAAAAGCAGGGCGAGCGGTAACCACATAAATTACTTGGCCGAGGCCTTCAACGTACTCAAAATCCATCGGATGAAGCTTAACTTGAGGAAGTGTACATTTGGCGTAGCATCGGGGAAGTTCTTGGGTTACATCATGTAGCATCAGGGGATCGAGGCTAACCCAGAGAAGATAAAAGCCATTCTCGACATGCGATCTCCCCAAACGATAAAGGAGGTCCAAAAGCTTACCGTGCGGGTGGCGGCCCTCTCCCGCTTCTTGGCCAAGTTAGCCGAGAAGCATTTGCTATTCTTTAAGGCCCTAAGAGGAACGAAGACCCGAGGATTTCGGTGGAGTGACGACTATGAGGATGCATTCCAAGGGCTCAAAAACTACCTGTCGAGCCCACATCTTTTAGCTTCCCCCAACTGGGCAAGGATCTGTATCTGTATCTCTCTGTATTTGACACGACCTTGAGCTCGGCTCTGATACGGAAACAACATGGGAGACAGCAGCCCGTGCACTATGTGAGTAAGACCCTGGTGGACACAAAGACCAGGTATCAGCTCACGGAGAAGATCACCTTGGCATTAGTTTATTCTGCGCGAAAGCTTAGACCATATTTTCAGGCGTAAAGGTAGTGGTCTTGATCGACCAGCCGTTGAGGGCCATCTTGCAGAAGCCCGAGATATCCGGATGGCTGGTCAAATGGGCCATTGAATTAGGAGAATTTGATATCGAATTCCGCCTGAGGCCAGCCTTGAAAGGTCAGGCCCTCACGGACTTCATTGTTAAGACAACGATGCTAGCCAACGACAATGGAAGCCAGCCTAGTGCGGACGAGTTAAGCAAGGCCCCAACATGGACCCTACACATGGACGGTTCCTTGATGAAGGACGGTTGCGGAGCTGGTGTTGTACTATACACGCCCGAGGGGTTGGAGATAAAATATTCGATAACTTTGGGGTTCTCGACCACCAATAACGTTGCGGAGTATGAAACCTTGCTGGTTGGACTTCGATTAGCTAAGAAGTGCTCAGCCAAAAACCTAATCATTTACAACAACTCTGAGTTGGTCATTAATCAAGTCCGCGGGAACTTCAAAATCAACAGCTCGCAGCCCTTTAAGTATCTCGCCAAAGTCATAAGTGTGACCTCAGACTTCGAGGGAGTCGAGTTTATCCACATTCTGAGGGAAGAAAACACGAAAGCCAATACGCTGGCAAAGGCGGTGACTCCGGGAGATCCAGAATAGTATGCTCGAGGGATGCGAGAAGTTCTAAACAGATCCAGTGTTGAGAACCCCAAGCCAAAGGTGATGCAAGTGTCGAATAGCAACACCTGGATGACTCCCTACTTGAGGTACCTGTCTGACGACATGTTGCCTATGGACTCGAACGAGGCCAAGAGGGTAAAGAAGAATACAGGATGGTATACGGTTATGGATGACCAATTGTATCGGTGGAGATCCTCGACCCCTTACTTAAGGTGCCTCACCCCCGAGGAGGCCGAGTATGCCCTGTAAGAGGTACACGTCAGAATATGCGGCTCCCACATCGGGGGAATGAACATGGCCTTTAAGCTCATGAGGCAGGGATTTACTGGCCGACGATGAAGTATGATACCATGGATTTTGTGCACAAATGCGAAAACTGCCAACTCCATAGCTACATGAGTCATCGCCCCCACACAGATCTCCGGGCATTGCAATCGCCGCGGCCGTTTGCCCAATGGGGCTCGACATTCTCGAACCACTCCCAGTAGCCGTCGGACAAAGGAAGTTCCTAATTATAGGAGTAGATTATTTCACCAAATGGTTGGAGGCAACACCACTCGTCAAGATAACAGAACAAAATGCCACTGAGTTCCTCCGACAGAACATCATGTGCAGATTTGGGATCCCGGAGTGTATCTTGACCGACCACGGGATGCAGTTCACCAAAAAATGATTCACTAAGTACTGTGTCGGCCTAAAGATCAACTTGGTCTACACGTCCGTAGCGTACCCCCAGGCCAACGGGCAGGTGGATGTCACAAATCGTACAATCTTGCATGGACTCAAGACTAAGTTGGAGTATTCTGGGGGCTCATGGGTACACGAGTTGCTGTCCGTTCTCTGGTCATACAGGACGACTCATAGGGAACCCACGAGGGAGACCCCTTTTAGCCTCTACTATGGGGTTGAAGCGGTCATTCCAATAGAGGTCGGCGTCCCAAGCTATCGGGTAGGATGCTTTAGTTCGACCGACAATAGTAAGAGGCTCCGGGAAAACCTCAACATGCTCGAGAAAGTCCGCGACCAAGCAAGGCTGAGGGTAACGGCATACCAGGAGCGGGTTGCCCGCTATTACAATAAGAAGGTAAAGGTATGGCAGTTCGAGGTAAGGGACCTGGTACTGAGAAGCGTGGAGGCCACGGGGAAAAGCGTTGGCAGAAATAAGCTCTCCCCGAATTGGGAGGGGCTGTTCCTGGTCTCTGCCATCCTTTGGGGCGAGGCCTACAAGTTGTGCACCCAAGAGGGCAGGCTGGTACCCCGCACATGGAACGCTGCGCACCTTAGGAGATATTACCAATAATGAATGTTGCCTGCTGTCCCGATAACCTGTCAAACCTAAGCTGTCCCTAAGCCAAAGTGAAACGACCCTCTCGCTCGTTTGGAAAAAAAAAGGAGAGAAGGGGAGAAAGAGGGGTCGTATTTGAATACTCGGCTTTGTCTGAGAGGCCCAAGAGGTCGTATTTAAAAACTCGACTTTTTTCGCATGGCCAAGATATCGTATTTAAAAACTCGGCTCCATCCGAGCGGCCCAGGAGGTCGTATGTAAAAACTCGGTTCCATCCGAACGGCCCAGGAGGTCTTATCTAAAAACTTGGTTCCATCCAAGTGGCCCAGGAGGTCGTATGTAAAAACTTGGTTCCATCTGAGCGGCCGAGGAGATCGTATCTAAAAACTCGATTCCATCCGAGCAGCCCTTGAGGTCGTATGTAAAAACTCAGTTCCGTCCGAGCGATCCAAGAGATTGTATTTGAAAACTCGGTTCCATCCGAACGACCCAGGAGGTCGTATTTGAAAACTCGGTTCCATCAGAGCGGCCCAGGAGGTCGTATGTAAAAACTCAATTCCGTCCGAGTGACTCAAGAGGTCGTATATCAAAAGCTCAGGCGTTAATCGGGCGCAAGGCTAACTTGTTTAGCTGCATGACGTGCCAGGACCAAACACTCTAGAAATCCGAGTGGGGGAGTCAAACGCTTCAGCTTAAAATAAGTGTCGATTTTATTCATGTATACAGCATATGAACAATGCCATTAAAAAAGAAAAAGAGAGAGAGAGAGAGAGAGATAAGAAGAGCTCTACAGCGGCTAACTCTCGGAGGGACTTCGTTGAGGGGTGGTCCCATGCTGCCTCTCTTCACATGGTCAAGAAGCCTCTACATGGCCTGAACAACCCGGCTGCTCTGAAGGTTGAGGATCGCCTGATGGCCCAGGCCGTGAGGATATAGGAAATTGCCTTCCTGCGACGCCATACAAGTCCTTTGGGCATGTAGCGCTAGCATTTCGAGGATCCAACACAATCGTAGGGAACCGCGGA
The DNA here is from genome assembly GCA_025585075.1 of Nepenthes mirabilis. Taxonomy (NCBI): domain Eukaryota; kingdom Viridiplantae; phylum Streptophyta; class Magnoliopsida; order Caryophyllales; family Nepenthaceae; genus Nepenthes; species Nepenthes mirabilis. The sequence continues at coordinate 7,580 of JAODPA010027001.1, forward strand.
TATAGCAACTGCATCAATCGGTGGCACAAATTGATGCCATCCCAATACTTACTGTCCAGTATCAGCGCTATATCCACGGCCCTCACTGATGTCTTCAACCCTTCCTCCAGCTAGAGGTTCCTGTCCCGGAGAAGCTCATATTAGATCTGTTGAAGCCTCAAGGTGTGCTCGAGAGAGGAAATCTTCGCGTTAGCCTTAGCAAGCTCAACTTCCAGGCATTGGCTGCCCTCTCCGGCGACCCTCAGGGACTCTATCTCTAAACAAGCCTAGGCAACGTCGCCGATGAGCCAGTTGAGGTTCCCAGCCAAATCCTAGAACTGCAAGAAAAGGCAAATCCATTAAGGCATAAACGTCGGAAAACAAGGTAGCTAGAAGGCTCAGGAAAGATAGTGAAATACCCTAGAGATGAGAGAATCATGGCTTTGACCACCCTCTCTTGCAATCTCGGACTCCAACGGCTCAGTTATAGGCGCCGCATGGACCTCGATCACGGTTTCGGGCGAAAGAGCGTCAGGAACTGGAAGCTCAACGACTCCGGGAGGCTTTGAAGTCACAATCCCGACTTCGTCGCCACTTAAGTTCTCGACGGTGTCCTTAACAGGGGTGTCGACAGTTGGCTCAACTCTGCAGGGCTTCTCAACCTCATGAGCTTTCGAGACTGGAACCGTTAAGATTGTTACCGCTTCCTCACCCTGATTATCCTCAGCCCCCCTCGCGGCCTGACGAGACTGAACCCCTCGATCTCCTGACGAGAGGCGCAATTACGGCGTTGTCATCATCGGACAAGGAGTACTCGACAATTGACACCGGACGCTTTGAAGCTTTAGTCCGATGACTCTTCCGTGGCTGCGCAGACGGCTCTTTGATCGTCAGAGAACTCCCCTTCTTCCTCAGTCTCTTCTTCTTCTTCTTCTTCTTCTTTGCAGGAGCAATGGTGCTGGAGTCCTTGGCCGTAGTCACCCACTTGGCCTTCGCCAAGTTTTTGGGTGTCAACCAAGTATTTCGCTTGCCCACATTGAAGCTGCCAAGGTTGGCCATCACCAAGTCTGTAACCGCCTTGACAACCTCCCTCTCCTCCTTGGTGGCATCCGAGCATTGCTTGCTCGCCACGTTTCCCCAAGTAAGGGAGAGGGACCAATTCTCCCGGATGTCCAAGAAGAAAAATTTATCCTTCCATCTTTTGGTGGAGTTACGGTTTCCTCTACTCATGACGGCAAACTCCGAGCGAGGAGTCATGGTGATCCAGTCCAGGTTATGGGTAAAGCAAAACATGACCTTCACTATCGACATCTCTAGCACTTTGCTGTGATAACGTGCGAACACACAGAGAGAAACAAGGTACCTGACGACGTTGGGTTGTAGTCTAGCCAGCAAGACGCCCAGCTCCATCATGATGAGATACAGCTCTAGAGGGACTAGGAAGCAAAGCCCACCTTTGAGATGGACTTCATGCACGGTGATAAAGCCGTCGGGTGGGTTGCATGCTCTCTCAACGGCCCCAGGAACCACCATCGCCACTATATCCGGAATACTATACTTCGCATGGATAGCCTTGAGATCTTTAAGGGATAGACAGGAAGTGATTTCCCTAATCCCAGGAGTCATGAAAGTAGAAGAAGGATCTCAGAAGGAGCAGGAAAAGAGAAACGACAACGAAGGGACTTGGGAAGGAGGAAGAAATGATAAGAAATGCGCAAAATATAGGTGGAAATCGTCTTTAAAAAACGGAAAGAAGAAGACGACCTAAAGAAACTTCAAAGTATGAAACGGCGCGCTCATCATAACCCTCGCCACGCGTTAGTCGCCCATACGTGGGGAAAGGTCGTGGGCTTTGGCTTCCCAAGGCAGCGTTACCTCAATTTATGGTGCATTTAATTCTCTGTAGAAACCCAAATGACAGCGCCAGGTGGGTCTCGGACTAATAAGAAGGCCTCGGACGGGTGTGAAAGGATGCCCGCCATTAGGAGAGGGCGCCAGCGGACTGCAACTGTAGAAGAGTGCTTTCCAGACATGTCAAACGGTTGAGGTTCTCAAATCCTTTGATATGGGGGGGGGGGGCTAATGATGGGTCTTGATGCCAAGGGCCCATAAAAGAGTAGCCCAAAAGTTGAATTCACATTTTGGGAGGCCTAAATGGTTAAAATAATTTGAGAGACTAAACACGACCCCAAAATCCGAGGACTCCTTAGACTCCCCATTAAAGTCCAAAAAGGGCTTAACGCTTATAGTCCTCGGACTAGGCAAAGTCAAGGAGACTTTGCCAAAGATGAGGACTATCTCTTCATCCCTGAATCGCCAGATCAGGGAAAAAAGGCCGAAGGTGACCGAGCACGCCAGGTCAAACGTTTCACTGTTACTAATAAGCACGCATTCCCTGCAACACGCTACCTTCACAGGGAATCATAGTGCTCAGAGCACGCTCAATCATTACGAGACTGACATCACGTGCACAACGCGCCTAACATAGCACGCCAAATCAGTAGAGTTGATAGTTGGTTTCCCAGTATATGCCAAATCAACAGAGTTGATGGCTAACTTCCCAACACACGCCAGCGCCACATGTCCCCATTTCAAGAAAAGACCTTCCACTATAAATACTCATCCCAGCACCTTAGAGAAGAGGGAGAAAAAAGAAAAAGAAAAGGGGTGCAAGAGAGAAAACCAGGTAAGAGAGTAGTGGATAAGATTCCCCCGCTTTGTAATTCTGTGTAGCCATTTACGTTGACACATTGATTGTTTGTAACCTGTTCTAAATATAGTGGAACCGTTTTGGGCCCGGCATCCCGTGGTTTTTTCCTTTTATTAAAGGAGAGGTTTTCCACGTAAAATCCTCATGCGTCGTACCTCCCTTTTTTTTCTGTCACGTCATACTCATTAAGCTTAGCGCAAAAGCACCGGATCACCAGTGTATTGAACGATTTCGTCCGTCCGAGCACACTAAAAGGGACCGAAAGGCGAACTTGGACTTTCATCGTATGGCGGCCGGAACACAAGGACGCAACACCAATATTTGATTATCTAAATATGTAGTATCATCGTATCAAAATCCACAGGATAACCTTCAATATTAATTAGGTCCATAATTCTTCTGATATTCAACAATATTACAGTCTATCAATATCTTTATTACCTTACGTACAACCACAATTTAGATCTAATTCTTGATTAAACTCTAATAATACTTTAATACCAAACTTGAACACTTACTGAGTATACTAGAAGTCAGAACCGTATCATCATTTTGATGTTGTATTGATTCCAAGCCAATTGATGAATATCCGACCTTAATCACCTATATCAATCTTCAAATCCAAGTTGTATTATAACTCACATATGCACTGAACTTTTCATATGAGTCGGCCCCCTTAATTTACTGGCATTACCCATTTAGAGTCATAAAATACTTTCTTCTAAATATAACAGCTTTAAAATGTCCTTTCCCAATTAATTAGTTGTCAAACTTTGAAACTTATCAAAACTATATTTCTCCAAATACTTTCGAACCATTCTCCAATATTATTCTTAAGGTACTCTTAAAGTAAGTCTAAAGGTCCTATATAACCAATGTATTTCTTCGGTTGGTATACAAGTCCTTGGTATTGGACGTTTGTTATTGATTGCCACTTCGTAAAATTTGTAGAAATTGCTACAGGGCCAAATGAAGTTGTTCCTCTACTTTCTTTGTAGTCCTTGAATTCTTCTATAGTGGACAATTAAGCTTGATAATGACCAAACACGATCACATTTGCAATTGTAGCTTTAAGTTTTTAGGTTTTGTTGATGTCATCCCATACGGTCTTTGGAGTCGAGAGAATTCTCTGAGTTAACTCGATAGAAGAGTCGATCTCATATCAATGATTTGTCCCACTCCACTGTTGTTGTGAAAGCTCTATATTATCCATAACTATTCTGAATAGATTGCTAACATGCAATGTTTCAAAAATCGTGGATGAAGCCCTCTTAATTGAGGGTAGTGGAAGTTCTACTCGACTTTGCAATTATTGTTGATCTCACGAAGTTGGTATCTTCTTATTTAGCGTACGACAATGCACGACATATGGTCCTGCGTTATTGCAATTTAAAACGACATCTTGGTATGTCTTAACTCAAAGGGGGAGCCACTGTACAAATTTCTAGTATTAGTATTTGGTAGCCTTTTATAAGTGACCAATCTTTCTATAATTGTAGCAGCACCAGCACCTTCTACCACAGAACCCGCTAGACTTTGGTTGCTAATACATTGAAAAAGGTGATTGTTTGATCAAGAAATTTGTAGAAAACAGAGCTTGCGTGTTCACTGTTTGAGATCCATGAGTCAAGGTACCGATAATTTTTACTACAAATTGAGCCACTAGTTGGATTGCCATTAAAACATCAGAAATCTCCGTATGAATGCCATCATAAGTTCCGTAGAAGTCTTTCGTTTTTGTATTTTGTTATTTCATCAACTTATAAAATAATAAAATTTAGAATGTAGCCTATTTTCTGATCTACAATATCCTCAATCTTAAGTCTCAAAATATGTCATAAACATCATGACTTAGAATTACTAGTGATCTCCCAAGTCCCGAAGGATGCACTAAATTTTTTTCTTAACCTAAAATAGCTATCAATACTAAATCATCGAACCACTTAGCGAATCTTAACATTCCTTAAACATTTATAATTTCTAAATTCTCCAGTTTTCTCATAAAATTTTAATTCTCTGATATCATCTTAGGTGTGGTGACCCAGATCAGAGTTCCTGAATTCGGTCTATACCAACCACATAAGAAATCTCAGACCACAAAAACCATTAATTATTCACGATAAATTTTAACATCAATTAATATAAATAAACTTAAAATTTAAAATATTAATAAATATCAATCCTTCAAAATATAAGATGAACAAAATTTTTGATACATCCATCAAAATTAAGAGATGCAGCCCCAATTATAAGTATTCCATCACTCTATAGAAGAGAAATGACAATAAAGAAATATTATTTACTCTCACTCATAAGCTGCTAACTCAAATATTACATCTACCCAGTACTTAATGATAATTTCACAAGTCTCAATTAGCACCTACAATATCTCTTCAATTTAAAGTAAAAA
>JAODPA010027012.1:0-10532 GCA_025585075.1 Nepenthes mirabilis
AAAAAAGAAAACAATAAAAGATAATAAAAATTCTAAGAATATTTTTTATATTTTTTTCCGTTCTACTACCGAGCTTCAAGTGTCGTGACGGTGACTTGATTAACGGTGAATGATTCGTCTCGTCTGCTTGAAGAGTTGGTTTCAGCGGGTTGCGATTTCAAGCAAAAACCAGGGAGCTTAGGCTGAGGCAGGGGCGTCGATTCACTGCTCAGCATGAGGACTACCGCCGACATTGTTGGCCGATCCTCCGGGCGCTCTTGCACGCTCAGCAGGCCAACCTCAATGCACCTAAGAACTTGATGTTTCGAATATGCACATCCAATCGCAGGATCTAGCAACTCCGTTCCCTTCCCTTCTGTCCACATTTTCCATGCCTGCCCAAAAAAAAGAAGATCAAGTTACCGGTGAAGGTAACAGCGATCACTCATAATTACTAGGGTTTCTACGAAAATTTATCCTACCGTAGCTCTTTTTTTTTCCTCTCTAGATAGATTATATATCATAAAGTAGTTTCTTCGATTGAAGTGCACTAACAGCAAAACGATTCATATAATACAGTATTGTTGTTGCTATAATAGTTATCAAGTTGGAAGCCTTGATTAGATGGTAAAGCATGTTCCTAATCATGCCTTTATCTGAAAGAGCATGCTTGGCAACACGATTATTTTGACTTCCACTGCCTTTTAGCAACATCAACGATGTGGTTACTCTATTTTAATCAAGAAGTTTATGACTTCAAATCATTGAAGCTCTCTCTCTCTGCATTACAGAGATAAGCGGACATGCAGCTTGTTTACTTTTGCTCATCTGTTTTATTGCAGAGATAAGAATGGTGATTGTATCCTACAAAGAATATCAGATAACAACTTTGTATTTGAGACTCTCTTGGACTATAAAATTGCTGTTGTGATACTGAAGTAGCATTATAAAGTGCCTCCTAAGCAGCATTTGATTAGAGACTGTGTTTTTCCTGTACTTACATATCCCAGGAGATTGAGCTCGTAATTCGAATTGAAGAATCCTTGGTTCTTCTTCCCAGTGACTATCTCCAGCACCAGCACACCAAAACTAAAGACATCGGATTTAGCAGAGAAAATGCCATCCATTGCGTATTCGGGAGACATATAGCCACTGCATCGAGAGCAAGAAACCGTGGAAATTAACACTCTTTGTATTACTATGCCAGATGATCAGCTTTCAATGTACTTACTATGTTCCAACCACTCTCCTCGTATTATTTGATTCAGTCTCATCTCCACCGAAAATTCGGGCCATGCCAAAATCCGATATTTTTGGGTTCATTTCTGCATCGAGCAGAATATTGCTAGCTTTGAGATCTCTATGGATTATTCTAATTATCGAATCTTGGTGAAGGTACACAAGTCCTCGAGCAATCCCGCATATAATGTTGAATCGGCTTTCCCAGTTGAGTATTTTACTTCTTTCTTTATCTGCAATAACCCGTAGAATTCAAATGGAATTGAGAGGACAGGCTTCATCGTTCTGCATTACTTTGAGAAATATACAAAATGGAAAAGAGAACTTACTGAAAAGAATGGAATGAACTTTGTAAAAAAATGGGAACAAATAATCCTCTTTTAATCATTAAACTCTAACGAAGGGGAAAAGAATATTCATTACTACTCCTTATTATCAAGTGGAGTTGGCTATAACACTTTGCTTTTACCACTCCCCTTAATTTAGTTTAATATTATCTAAGAGTATGAAAAATTTTAAATCATTTTTTATCTCATCGTTTTAAGTTTTTTAAGATCTATCTCTTTATTTTTCCTTCTAACTATAACTAATTCAACTTTTTTTAACCTTATTCTTAGTAAATAAATGTAATTAAGGTTACATAATTTACTGAATAAAAATTACCATAAAAAAACTTACTGAATATAATACGATCGAGGCTTTTATTTGGCAAGTATTCATAAATGAGCATCTTCTCCTCCCTCTCAACACAACAACCAAGCAATCGAACAAGATTTCTATGCTGAAGCTTTGCAATTGACTTAACCTCATTCTTGAATTCTTCGGATCCTTGCCCGGATTCCTTTGACAGCCTCTTCACCGCTAATTCTTGTCCTTCAACCAACACACCCTGGCATAGCAATACAATATGAACATTTTGCAACTTCATAAGTTTATCATGACAAGTTCAGGATACAAAATAACAACAATATAAAGAAGATGAATTAATATGGAGAAAAATTTGCACATATGCGCTTTGTGGTTCACTCCTAGCTCATGTCCATGGGCAGGAAATGATATTATTGTATTTTCATGGCCTGAGTGAGGGAGTACATAATCAAGAACCACTCACTCATCGAATCCCAATATAACAAATTCTCAAAACTCTACAGCCAGACTTTTAACACCGAAATATAATAAGAAACTGGTCAATAAAAAAGGGCAGGTCCACACCCTTGGATGAGTTCAATTGTAAGCTATGGGTTTAGGAGTCATATTTGGATTATTGGATTTTGGGTTACTTTCTTGTGAATACTACATCCAATAAATAAGTCATCTGGTTTTTGTGCGATATTTGCTTGAGCAAAGTTGACATATGATGTGTGCCTGTGTCTTGCATGAACATGGATAATAGAGTATCAGCATGTGAATGGCCTTTGAAGATGCGCATGTGCACAGGTACTAGAAGCAAACGTGCTTGAGAAGTGCTCGTGTGAGAGATGGATACCTAATGCGCGCTAGAAGGATGCACATGTACCAATGTGGGTATTAAACTCTCAGATGAGATTTCAGGGCAAGTATTTGAGAGCCTTTACTATGAGGAGCATCGCATGAAGAGTGAGAAGGGATAAAAGATAGAAGAGGGTTTTTGGGCATCTGGTTGTGGTCTTTTCAAGTTTTATTTTTTACCAAATTCGGATACGTTACTCTAATTTTGGTTCTAAGATGTATTACTGATTGATTACTTGTTTTATTTGTTATATTCTTCTCTTGTAGATTGTTAGATGTGTTAGGGATTGTATTCAATAATTATTTATATAGATTGTTATAAATGGCTCTCAGAGGGGGTATTTCTAATTATACAATTTATAATAGATTTGTTTAGATATTATTCAGTAGTTTTTTTTTAATTGATAATGGTTTTTCATATTAAATTTTGTTATACAATTTATGTGTTTGGTTGCGTATATTGTTTATTGTACTCTCATAGGATTTGGTGATTGACCATTGATGAGAGATTTAAGTTTATCTCTGCTACATTGGTTACGTGCGTGTTTCACAAATCCCAACAAGGATTGTCCCATTTTTTATTCTCCCTTATACTTTCAACAATAAGGATTTTATTTTGACAATTTGAATAGCAAAGATTATAACAACACATCAAAATATATTAGACTTATCTTATAATACTAACCATCTAAACCGTCTAAACAAAATCATTGCAGTTGGCAGTATAGAAAGACTCTAAAAGTTTCCATAGACTCACTCCTCTCAAAAACTAGAAAGATTGATCTCTTAGGAACTTGCTCTACAAAACCTCGTAAATGTAATGCAACATAGTTCAACAATTGCAAATTCATACCTTATAAACACGGCCGAAACCGCCTTGCCCCAGCTTATTTTTGTCAGAGAAGTTGTCGGTAGCCTTTGCTATTGTGTCGAAATCAAACAATGGAAGCTCTAGGTCCTCAGCATTAACTTCGACGGAGAACCCTCTCTGGCTGGACTGGACTGCCCCACTTAGAAGAAAGTCTTGGCTTCTTTCAGTGACACCTGCTCTTGAGACTGTAAAAACTATCAGAAAAGGCCATATTTTGATGCTTTGTTCATTAGATATATTTGAGAAGTTGTCACTACCTTTTTTCTTTAGCTTGCCTATACAGATAGTTTGCAGTGTCTTCCTCTTCCATACAAAGCACCCAGCGATGAGTAGAACAGCAAGTCCCAATGCAATGCTCACGCCCATTACCACTCTTTTGGTATTGTTGGAACCATTGCCAGAGGTTGTGTTTCCCACTGCAACAACAATAATAAAACCTTAAATCTCATTACATGATATCGGATATGTATATTCAACTTGATTTGCACAATATCCTCATTAAACATGTACATCAATTAGCTTACGTCATCAAAGACTATTTTCAAAATCTTGTTTAAGTACATATTTATGCTTTCTATACACGAGTTATTAATCATCAATTAAAACACATGGCATGCGCGTCTCCTTTCAACTTGCAATTTAAGAGCTTTGTATCGGAGCAAAAATCATTTTTCATACTCGTAGAGAAAGTTTCAATACTCTTAACACGTTCAATAGGATAGTTATATAAAAAATAAAAATAAAAATAAAACACTTTTGAGCTGTTTAGTTATCCTTATTTAAATCGAACTGTGGTGTATATCTAGAATTTGGATTATAACTTAAATAAACTTGGGTTGGATTATTGAACTTTCTATTCGATCCTATTTACCATAATAGCAAATAAGAATTCTGAAGAAATCAGAACTTTCTCCCAGGGATACCATTCGACATTCAAATCAATAAATATCCCGAAAAGTTAAAATGTGAAAGAGATTAAGAAGATGCGAGAGAGAGGGAAAGATGGAGGACTTAGCTCTATATTTTAAAGAAAAACAAGGTGTTAGAGGGCTATATTTCTTATCTTTCAAAATCTATCCCCTTTTTCAAGGGAAGTGGAAAGTATTCATGATTATCCTACCAGTTGTTGATAGTTTTCTAAAAAGAAATAACAAGTCACAATTTAAGTTGTTAGGTCAGTTAAAAACTAATTAGTTTAACTACTATTGTACACAATTTGATCGTGGGCTTGACTGAAAATGGTTAACATATAAATATTAAACTAATAAAAATGAATAGTTAATATTCGCTAATTCGAAGGTCCTTACTAGGACTAACTGTAGATTATATAAGCCATTCTGTCAGATGAACCATTTGATTGGATTAACCACTCGGTTAGACATTTGAAAATATAACAATTTGGTTACATAATTCAGTCTAATTTGTATTTCATTTAATAATTGCCTGTCACTCATAGGATATTAATTTACTTTAACTAAAATTAGTTCAAGACCAGACGGCGAGTTCTTTGAGCTTAGATTTATTAGATTGAATAAAAGTTTTTCCTCTCTAAACTTATAAACCATGAGTTTGTTGGACAAATGGATTGGGTCAACCTAATTGATGTTACATCGAATACTAGCTCCTATATTCGAATGTTGAATTTAAACTCCGAAGATACCTGAAAGAAGGATTAAATTAAACCAGTCTTTGAATTATTTGAGCATTACTTCCCAAGGGACTCGAAACCAGTAAGTAGTCATTACTGATTGGTTATATCAATTAAATTCTGACATCCTATGATTTCAGCAAAGATTCCTAACTTTTGACTATATATCTTTGATTCAAAACCTTTTGTTTCTAAGCTCATTTTTTGCTATAATATAGTTAGATCTCTCAGTTTATCTTCTATATTCGATTTCCTTACTATAACAGCTGATGGGGTCATCTAGATCCTTCAATTCTTTTCTTACTTGGTGAATCTTTTATTTTGGATAGAAGAGAAATAATCTTATTGCTATGGTATTCGAGGTGTTAATGATAAAACCTGTCTTGATTTCCTTCTTTTATAGATAAACTGTCTCAATTTTTTTCTTTTACACAGTATCATTAGCTGGACTAGTTTTTTGCCTGAATAATCAGTAGGAAAACTTTATGCCTCTGAGTGCGATCTTGCATATACGTTCTTCTTTAATGGAACAAACAAATGGGCCTAGATGCACCTACCATGTGCATCTAGTTGCCTACCATAAATTTGTTGGAGTCACTAGGCTAAATGTTGCTTTTATTCTATCCCCATTGGACAAGCTGCCATTGGAGTGAGGCAGGATTATTCTTCTGCTCCTACTAATGATCATTATTCTGATATCTTTTTTATTTTTTAACTCAAGATGATTGGTTTAGTACTTTTATGTCAAAATATATCTTTTACATTATAGTTACTAAGAATGAATAAAAAATTGATACTTCTTATTTTCTATGTTTGGATTGTATCCTTTAATATGTTCCTTTTGTATTTCGACTCGTGTACATCCAAATGAGAATATAAACTCACCAATCGTTTTGATTAATTGATAAATCCAAATGAAATTTTCTTACTTTTTGGTCTTGAAGCTTAAGAGTATGCTAAATGATAACCCAACAATAAATTTTTAATTTTGATAAAATTTGACAATTCTACCATCTGACAAATCAAAGTCCTTAAGTAAAACCAAACCGGCCTTTTAAGAGCTCAACTAGTTCATCCTTCGGGAATAGTTACATTTCCATGTTGCTGCGTTGGAACAACTAGTTGAACGGCAATTAGAATGACGTCAGTACCATGATATTTCTTGTGACTGAGATGACCTGTTGATAGCACATTTAATATTGTATCAGATGGTGCTTTTTTCTTTGAGACACGTGTTGCGTCATTTGGAATTTTTTTTTTGTTGATTATCAATACATTGCATTTTGATTGTTTTAAATTGAGTAAAAAAACATGTCTTAATATAAGAGATTTACAAAAAAAAAAGATGTATCGTTAGGGCTAAAATTTTTCTTAAAATGCATTATTTCTAAACTTTAACCATTTTTTCAAATTATGATGTTTTCCTTTCTTCTATTTAAATTTGAGTCAAACATCTTTTTGCCTCTATGCTTTCTTAAAATGAAATTTCTCAAACTCCAAATATCCAAAGTTCCACAATCTCATTTCTTATTGTCATTAATAGTTTCACGTAGAACTGGAGGCCTGTCGCTTCAGGGTTGTCAAAATTACTTCACCTTTGTCATTTCCTAATATATTTGATATCTATGATAGGGAATGTTTTACACGTTGCTCCCTCGCCTAATAAGAGGGTGTCGTCTCCTCGTGATAACTTCATTGCCATCTATAAAAAGTGAACTCTGTATCCCAATAGCTAGGGAATTTGTGAAGATTATGGAGACATAAGATATTCTTATTACACTGCTCTATCAAAATACCATTTGATACTTGATGGCCTTGTTTGTCTTTTTCCAACGCCATTAGTTTACAATGGACGCAAAGATGGTAAAAATTATTTGTTATGTTAATCAAAAAAATGATTGAATTTGTTTAACTCCTCAAAACAGTTTAAAATAAGTAAATGAAACTCTAACTTCGTGAAGAATTGAAAATATTGGTTCTTCTTTATTAAAATCTTAACTAATTAGGTATTGTCAAACGATTAGACTATCATGAGTCCATCTTTTTCTGGATTGGTTAGTAAAAATGAGCTTTTTTGCACTAAACCTTGATTGGAGCTTTGAAAAAAAGATACTGTCGAGCTGCGTGAAATTGGTAGCTTTCACACTCCTACTTCCTTGGATGCAAAGAAATGGAATATTGTTATTTGGGTGATGTAGTTACCGATTTGCCTCCTCACTTCTTGAAAATGAGGGAAATCATGTTAGGGATATCCTATAGGATTCACCTTGTTGTTAGCAGCTCAAGCAATCATTTGATAATTTCTTCAGTTGCTTTTGTTGTTGAAAAACTATCAAAAGACGTCAACACTATTTTTATCGAATGTATGTCATTGAAGTGGAAGCCGAGAAGGTTGTTCAATCTTAAACTCCAGTCCTTGCCACTATTCCTGTGAGGCCCTCAAAGGGAATGCCTATTTTTCATGACAATGAGAAGATCTATTTGTTGTGTTAGAAGATGAGCATGATTCTTCACATTACTCCACAAATAGATGGGTGCTAGCTGTTGTTGTTATTGTCATTATTCAGTATGAGATTCCAACTACTCCTAATACTCCTTAAGTTGAACCGATAGTAGAGACTCCAATCGTTTACACTGCTTTTAAAAAGCCAGAAGGTGCTATGGGTAACATCTATGTTGCAAGGGACACTAAGATCTATTCTATATCTCTTTTCTGGATAGCAAGGAGGGTAAAACTTTACGGGGCACTCTAGGCATTGATTCTCCCATGTTTTAGATGATCTCATCACTCTTTTGCTAGAGGCCTTCATTCTTTCTGAGTCCTAGTGTTGCTAATCCTTCATTTGACCTCATTGTAGGAGAGGACTTTTCCACTTGAGAGATAAATTTCTACTCTTCACTTTAATTTAGTTACTACTTTTATGATTGTTGCTAACATATATTTTTGTAGTCATTAACTTTGGTAAATTAGGTCAAGCAAAGGCTCTTCTTTTTAGATCATGAGATTGCTCGCCTTTCAATGTCATATATTGACACGACAATAGTTAGGGCCTTGGAATGCAAAGCTATGACCATCGAGGATAGAACATCAAGCTGGGAGGACAGATTGATCCACCTAAAGAAAGAATTGACTAAGCGAAAAAGTAAAGTTCAAGAGACTGAAAATCAAAATAACTTGCTTGAAGACTTGCTATAGAGGAAAGAGCCAATTGTTTCAAAGATATGGATATCGAAGCATATTGACACGCTTCTGTGGCCAAGTACATTACTAAGGAATGATTGGCAGACTGCTTGCAGCTTGAGAAGATACTGAGAATGAGTATCTGATCAGAGGAGCTTGGTCCTTTTATAAATACTCGATTTAATGAGGGTATTAATCTTTATAAGGAGATAATTTCTCTAATAGCTCCTGATTTTTTCATATAGATACTTAGTTTCACTTCATCGGTGACTTTCAATATGCCTTCAACCTGGGTATAGAATTAGGTTAAAAGAGCTTCAAGCTCTCATAGGAAGGCTGTCTAATCTTGACTTTCATCCCTTTGGCTAAAGGCAAAGTGTGATAGGAATTAGTTGGCTAGCGCCTGAAAGATTCCAATAAAATTTAATTTCAACTTGTAGAATTAAATTCATACTTCTCCCTTTAAATCAAACGAAAATAGATGCACAATATAGTATTTCGTAGATTTTAGAAGCTGAATAAGACACAGAAATAATTCAAATGATCAATTGGATTAAAACTTTCTCCTTTTTAGGCTTATCAACTATGGGTTTATTAGGCCAATGAATTGAGTCAACCCAATTAATATTATACCTAAAAAAATTACAATTTCTTAATTTTGTTAAACTTTCAAATGACTAATTATTTTCAAGAACCTACAATTACTAGAGCAGTGAAAATAAACTAATAGCATAAAAATATTAATATTTTCATTCCTAAATTTTTGTGAATCATCCTCAATTGGTCACCAAAATCATCATCAAACTACCCATCATTTTCATTTCCTAACCGATCTTGGTGCCACCCCATCGGTGCCGGCCCTCCACCCTATCGATATTAGCCACTTCTATAGCCTATCTTTATTGTTTATTGCCACAATTCTATCCACACATGAAATTATAAATCTCTATATAAACCAAACAACACCATATTATTTTTTTAAAGTAATTTTTATTTTATTTATATTTTAATAACCTAATATTAAGTTAGATTCCTGCTATAATTTTCGCTTGTTGAAAGCTAAAGACAATTATTGCACATCCACCTACAATTAGGTCTGATATAGTTGATCATCAACGTGTATATATATTATTGGCTTACGTGGGACCATTAAAACTAAAATTTCCTACCCACGACTACGATGCCATAAAATCATTATTATAATTTCATATTTCCTATAGTTTTGCTTATTACTATAAAATATTAGACTACTATTTAATTACGTGTTACGCTAATATGATACGTTACAAAAGATTTTGTCTTCTCTATGTAACACGTTCATCTCCCCTAGGAAATTTGATGCAACCTTTTCACAGAAAAAATGACCGTTGGCCAAACAAAGTCTGCCAAAGTAAAAAATGTCGGCTCAACGGTTCAATCCGGCCGGAAAAAGTTTTTGTAGGGACCACGACACCCTTACCAACCAAAAGTAAATGAAATTATTCCAAAGGAGGCCTTACGGGTAGGACCCTCTTTTTGTGGGGTCCATGGTCCTCTGATGTCAATAAACTAAGGGCAAACCGTAGATTTTAAGCTTCAAAAAAGAGGCAATAGTAGGGACTTAAATAATTGTTAAGGACGGATTCAATTGAAAGGTAGATTGTAGAGTTTAATTATTTTTTTAAAATTAATTACAGTTGATTATTCTAAAATAATTGAATTTTAATTATTTATTTTAAATAAATAACTAAAAAAATATATGTCTCTTTTTCTTTCTAGAAAGAGTGCCGTGCCGTGATAAATATAAAATCACCTCTCTGTCGTTTTTCTGCCACTGAATCTTGTCTCCGCAATTTCCCTTTGTCTGACTTCACCACCATTGCCACCACTCATCGGCCGGTGATGAACCAGTTGGTGGCCGGAGCAACCGTGGC
Source organism: Nepenthes mirabilis (assembly GCA_025585075.1). Classification (NCBI taxonomy): domain Eukaryota; kingdom Viridiplantae; phylum Streptophyta; class Magnoliopsida; order Caryophyllales; family Nepenthaceae; genus Nepenthes; species Nepenthes mirabilis. The sequence goes on from JAODPA010027012.1 coordinate 10,320, forward strand.
ATCAGAAAAGAGACATGGCGAAGAGGGAGAAAGGCGAAAAGAGAGACAGAGAGAGAACGAGATAAGGAAGACGATTGTGGTTGAATGACCGTTGCCGCTTAAAGTAATTTTTTTTACTGAAAATAAAGTAAAATTTTCATGCTTGAAAAAGTAATATCGTTTTGTTAATGGAAACATCACTTCTTTGAAGTCGTCAGAATTGAAAGTTGTGAC
>JAODPA010027023.1:0-12677 GCA_025585075.1 Nepenthes mirabilis
AAATTATGAAGTGCGAGGACCCTAATAAGGGGGTAATTTGATAATTTAGGTTAATTGTGTAATTGAAATAGAATGTAATCAATGAAAGAAATGAAGTATAATTATTTAAGTGGAGGATTGGCAGAACCTCCAACGGCCAAGACTTTCAAAGAGACGGTTGAAGAATTCACGCAGCGGTCGAATGGATGTGATTAAGTGGTTTGTTTCGGAGCAATGGCTGTCTATATAATTTAAGGTTTTCATGGATAAAATGTGTTGGGTCCAACGCTAAGGCCCAAGAAAAATCGGAGCCCAGCCCAAATACACGGGGTGCCCACGTAATGGCCCACTGGCAACAGCCTGCGAGCCCCCCTGCAGCTCATTAATGCGGCTACCGGAAAGCAGCAAGGGGTAAAAGGAACCAGTCAATGGAGAAGCGGTCAACGCTACAAAGTTACGATTCAGACGACCGCTACAAGTGGCCTGCCAATCCTAGCACAAGGGGGAGACCAAACGTGGCCGGCAATGCCCGATAGTTAGCCTGCCACCGCAAAACGACAGCTGACGCGTCGGCAATCTCCAACAACGATCAGTGGCCAAAGAACCCTAGCAACATGAGTTCTTGCGCCTAAAATCCCCCATCAATGGGCCTATAAAATCCCTCTTCTTCAACGAAGAGGGAGAGGGAGAAAAAAGGAGGGATCGGAGCAAAAATAATCGACTCAGCATCATAAGCCTTAAGCTTACTAGTTAGCCTCTGAATCCAGATTCCTGAGCCCACTCAGGCAACGAGAAGTTAGCCACCCACTGCGGTGCACTCACTCCCACCTCCTGCACACTACTCTCTCTCTCGCAAAAACAAACACGCACCATCCCCTCATTTTCAGCATACTTCCGCGCACCTCTTAGTGTGTGCCTCGTTTCCGTTCATTGCGGAAATTTGCTAACTTGAGTGTCGAAGTGGCCTTGGCGAGAGAAATCGTGATGGACTTCTAACCTCTTATTTGTTAATTATGTTGTGCAGGCTTCAGGTTAACATAGATAGAGATCAGACCCTTCCGCGCACGCTTCAGAACGGCAAGGAACCCGAAGGCTCCATAATCCGTACAACAACTGAGGACTTGGGACGCAATATTGGCGTCGTCTGTGGGAGACAGGACAAGAAACCTAGCGTCTCTTTCTCACCTTCATTCAAAAACATCAAGAATGGTGAACACTAGGGCACAAGCCAATGCCCCTGCGATATACGTCGTCATTTGCAGCGAAGAACCCTCCGTGGGGAGCCATGCGGATACCTACCCAGAGCCCGACGTCCACCGCCTGACCGTGGACATGGGCGACATGAGGCTGGTACTTCAGGCTTTCTGCAACCGGATGGGTACCCCTTCGATGGGGGCTGCCCCACCAGCATCTCAAGCGTCCTCCTCCAGGTGAAGAAGGCGTCATGTGGCCGCCCTCAGGAGAAGATCCGATCGACCTGATGAGGCCGGGGTCCAGCCAGCCTCTGACAGTAGGGACTAGTCTACGGTAGAAAGCCACCGCAGCCGGGACGATTGGAGGGAAAGCCCAGAGCGGCGTAACCCCCGCAAATCCTGCGCCCAGGGGAGGCCGACCGCCGAAGACTCCCACAGTGAGCAGCCCAACCGTACAAAGAGCCGCCGCCATCGACAGATCCAGCCACGCCCCCAAGACCATACGAAGCATCGCGACGTCATCAATACATGGAGGGGGGTGTCCAACCCGCAAATAGAGGAGAAGGTTAAGGTGTTGTGGGATCTCCTCCACAAGGAGAGACCGGCACAGTCCTCCGCCGACCTTCAAAGGTCACCTTTCGCTATGGACCTGTGGACTCAGCCACTACTCCGTAAGTTCAAGATACACGTCCAAGAAGGGCACGACGGAAGCAAGGATCCGATGGACTACCTGAACTACTTTCGCACTCATCTGTCCCTGTAGGGAGCAAGCGAGGCCATGATGTGCCAGTGTTTTCCTGTCACCTTCAGGGGGGACGCATTGCTCTGGTTCCACGGCATCCCACCAAATTCTATTCGCTCATTCGACGAGCTTGCTGATAGTTTCTTGAGCCAGTTCGCCTCCAGCCGGAGAGAAGAGAGGCAACCGTGGCACCTGATCCGCCTCTGCTAGAGAGCGAACGAAAGTCTGAAGCTATTTCTCAACTGCTTCATTACCGAGGCATGCCGGATCCCCTAGCTCTCCGATGAGCTGAAGCTCAACGCCTTCATTACTACGTTGGCAGCAGGGGATTTCTTTAAGCACCTGTCGCACCAGAGTCCTAAATCATTCCGGACAGTTGAGGCCATTGCCCTTGCCTACATCACAGCCGAGAAGGCAAACGAGGTGAAGCGCCCTGAAAGCGTAGACCGCCCCCCGAAATCTCCCCGACCTACCAATGGGCAGAAGAGGAGCGACGACAGCAACTGCTTTTCGGAGCACCGCAAGCAGCCACGACCTTTGCCGGGATTTAGGAAGTAGCACAGACGGACGTCCCTGACTCCCCTGAATGATACCCGAGTGAACATCCTGATGCAAATCCAGGATGAAAAGCGACCAAACGAAGCACTACTAGTATCATCTTTGCCTCGGACATTCTATAGAGAATTACAGGACGTTGCAGCAGAAGATAGAAGACCTGATCCACCGTGAACACCTTAAGCTGTTCGTGAAAGGCCCGGGGCAAGCCTCCACAACCTCGAAGGGTGAGGCCAGCAAGCCCCCTTAGGGCCGCACGACCGCCGACGTAATTAACATGATCTCCAACACAGCCGCCAGGGGTGTCGGGCAGAAGGAACAAGAGCCGACTTCAAGCAACAAGAGAGCGAAGATAGGGGATAGGAGTGATGTCATTAGCTTTAGTAGTGACAATATGGCTCATGTGGCCTTCCCCCATGCTGACCCCATTATTGTATCCGCTCTCGTTTCAGACGAAAAAATCGGCTACGAGTTGAAACGAGTCTTCATTGATAATGGAAACTCGCAAAATTTATTGTATCTCAGTGCCTTTTTTAAGCTCGGATTGAGGCAAGGTTAGATGAGAGCGGCCGATGGCCCTTTGTACGGCCTGGACGAGCCAGTGCTAGTACAGGGAATAGTCCGGCTAGCATTTTTCGTCATCGACCTACCGTCTATTTACAATGCTATACTGGGCAGACATTTCCTCACGGCCTTTGGGGCTGTGACGTCAATCCCTCATCAGAAGGTGATGTTTCCCACCCCGTGCAGCGTGAGAGAAGTACTTGGGGACCAGGTGATGGGACGAACATGCTACCTGTCTCAGATTACTCCCACAGCATCAGGCCACCCGGACGAAGATCTTGACCTCCGCGACGAAGCCCTGCTACAACAAGCCCAGTCGAGAGAAGCTACCGAAGCGATCCCTCTAAATCCAGCTAAGCTAGAAAAGTGTGCCCATGTGGGTAGCTCTCTCCCGCCTGCCGAGCGCGATCGGTTAATCACCTTCCAATGGAAAACTCCGACGTGTTTGCCTGGGCTCCTATCGACATGCCCGGGATACCAGCCGAAGTGATTGTCCACAAGTTGGGCCTCAATTTCGGCCATAAGCCCACTCGGCAGAAGCATAGAAACCATTCCATCGAGAAGTTGATAACCATAAGGGAAGAAGTGAAAAGACTCCTGGATGCTGGGTTTATTCGAGAGGTCCAATACCTAGAATGGTTATCCAACGTAGTATTGGTAAAAAATAGCAACGGCAAGTGGCGATTGTGTGTGGACTTCACCGACGAAAATAAGGCTTGCCCAAAGGATAGCTTCCCTCTCCCCAGGATCGATCAGCTTGTGCACTCCACGTCCGAGTACAAGCTCCTGAGCTTCATGGATGCCTACTCCGGTTACAACCAAATCTAGATGCACCTTGAGGATGAGGAGCATACCTCCTTCATGACCGACCAGGGGACATACTGCTACAAGGTGATACCCTTCGGCCTCAAGAATATCGGGGCAATCTATCAATGCTTGGTGAACAAGATGTTCGAGACCAAGATCAGGAAGAACGTGGAAGTGTATGTCGACAACATGCTCGTGAAAAGCAAGGTTTCCGGCGACCACGTCGACGACCTAGAGGAGGCCTTCCAAATCCGCCGGGAACACCGGATGAAGCTCAACTAGGCCAAATGCGCGATCGGGGTAACCTTGGGGAAGTTCTTAGGTTTCATCGTATCCCAACGCGGCATCGAAGCCAATCCAGAGAAGATCAAGGCCATCCTCGACTTGAGCCATCCGCGAATGGTGAAGGAAGTGCAGAAACTCAACGAGCGGTTGGCGGCCCTCTCGTGGTTCCTCGCCAGATCCACGGAGAAGTACTTGCCCTTTTTTAAGGCAGTTAGAGGCACGAAATCGTCAGGATTTCGGTGGACCGAGGAATGTGACTGAGCCTTTAAATAGTTGAAAACCTACCTCACCAACCCTCCTCTCTTGAGCTCGCCTTGCATGGGAGAGGACCTGTATCTCTACTTGGCTACGTCGGGAACGGCCCTGAGCTCCGTGCTGGTCAGAGAGCATGAGGGGGCACAACAGCCGATGTACTACGTCAGCTAGGTATTGACAAATGTAGAGGCCTGCTACCCGCACGCCGAACGAATCGCGTTGATGCTCATCTATTCGGCGCAGAAGCTGCGACCCTACTTCCAATCACACCAGATCATTATACTAACGGATCATCCTCTGAAGTTGATCCTACTGAAACCGGAGACTTCCGGGCGGCTGGTCAAGTGGGCTGTGGAGTTGGGAGAGTTCGACGTAGAGTTCTAGCCACGTCCGGCCATCAAGGGTCAAGCCCTAACAGACTTCATTGTCGAGGCGGCGACCCCAACCCTGGATGACCCTAGTAGCCCACAGAGTGTGGGAGACCTCAACGACCCGGCGTGGATGGATCGTCCACCCAAACAGGAAGCGAAGCTGGGGTCATGTTGAAGACTCCGGATGGCGTGGAGATTATGTACTCTGTCTCACTGACCTTCCCAGCTACCAACAACGTGGCGGAGTACTAGGCCCTTCTCACAGGACTTCGCCTGGCAAAAGAATGTTCCCCAAAATCGTTTGTCATGCACAGTGACTCCGAGCTCGTGGTCAACCAGATCCAAGGAAACTTCAAAGCTTCAAACCCGCAGCTTGTGAAGTACTTGGCAAAGGCGAAGACCCTGATCCAGGGGTTTGACTGCTTCCTGATCAAGCACGTCCCTAGGTCCAAAACTGGAAAGCAGATCGCCTGGCTAGGGACACTGCTGCGGGGTCCTTAGAGTAGTACGCCAGGGAACCAAGGGAGACTTTGGCCAAGCCCAGCATCGACTCCTCGGGCCAGGAAGTGCTGTGTGTCGACGAGGGAGACAACTGGATGACTCCGTACAGGAGGTACCTGACCGACAGAACCCTACCCGACAACGCCGATGAGGCCAAACGGATCAGGAAGATAGCAGGGTGGTACACGCTCCTCGATGGGAAGCTGTACAGGTGGGGATATTCTACTCCCCTCCTGAAGTGCCTTACCCTTGAAGAAGCCGAGTACACTCTAAGCGAAGTACACCTCGGCATATGTGGCTCACACATTGGGGGAAAAAACCTTACGTTCAAAATCATGCAACAAGGTCTCTATTGGCCAACCCTAAAGCAAGATACCATGGAGTTCGTTAAGAAGTGCAAGAGTTTCCAGGTCCACGGTTCCGTAACTCACCTTTCGCATATGGAGTTACGCAGCCTTCAATCCCCGTGGCCCTTTGCGCAGTGGGGGCTCGACATCCTTGGACCATTACCCTTGGCCTCCGGACAAAGGAAGTTCCTAATAGTCGGCATTGATTATTTCACCAAGTGGGTAGATGCAGTCCCATTAGCTCGAATTACCAAGTAGAATGCAACGGAATTCCTTCGTCAAAGCATCGTCTGCCGCTTTGAGATTCCAAAGGTCGTAGTAACTGACAATGGGACCCAATTCATCGACAAACGATTTACAAAGTACTGCACTGATCTGCGCATCGGGCTGGTCCACACGTCTGTGGTGCACCCTCAGACTAATGAACAGGTTGAAGTCACCAACGACACACTGCTCCACGGGCTAAAGACCAAGTTGGAGGACTCAGGGGGCTTGTGGGTCGAGGAGCTACCTTTCGTACTCTGGTCGTACGGACAACCCCACGGGAGCCAACAAGAGAGACACCCTTCAGCCTTTGTTACGAGGCTGAGGTCGTAGTTCTCGTTGAAGTTGGACTACCCTGCCTGCGGGTTGAATATTTTGATCCCAACACCAACCCATAGAGACTCCAGGAGAGCCTTGACCTACTTCCAGAAGTTTGAACCACAGCCCTTCTCCTGACCATAGCCTACCATCGGCGTGTCGCGAGTACTACAACAAGTGGGTGAAAGCTCACCCACTTGAGGTGGGGGATCTGGTCCTCCGGAACGTGGAAGCGGCGAAAAAGTTGGGAGTAAAAACAAATTCTCCCCCAGGTGGTAAAGCCTGTTCCTCGTATCCGCGATCCTTCGGAACGGAGCGTACAAGCTACGTGCCTAGAACGGTAAGCTGGTTCCCCGGACATAGAATGCCACCAACCTAAGGAAATACTACAAGTGACACAGCGCCGGCCCAGGTAAGGCACACGCATGCATACGGAAGAGTGCTTGTACATGCATCAAGTCCTTTTCTTAATAAAATTAATTATTCCTGTTAACCTGCATTCTCCATTCGTGTGAGGTGCTAGCATGCATAGCATTCCAAAACTAATGCGACCTAGACTGCCCCTAAGTCAGAAGGACCATTGTCCGTTCGTAAAACAAGGCCTCAATGCCGTGCCAAGTGGCCCTTGAACGGCCACCTCAGAACCTTGGCCCCGCACCAAGTGGACCGTTAGCGGTCTCATTCAAGCCTCGACCACACGTCAAGTGGTACGAAGGCAAACGAATCTGGACTTCAACTCCACATTGAAAGGGTCCCAGCGACCCGCTACTCTAGCTTCGCACCAAATGACCCCGGCGGTCATGACATTGGGCCTGGGGGCTTTCGAAGCTTCCCGACTTGCAGCTACTAAAACCTTAGGGGGCAAGAATTGCAGGCGTTCGGCGACCTTCTCAAAAAGAGAGCACCCTTAGTCTACGATGGTCGAAGGCTAAGACCTTGTGGTAATAATGCCTTGAGCGGGAGCCACGCACCCAACGCGGATATCGCACAATGAAAGGCCTAGACTCGGAGCCCAGCTACCGCGGCCTGAAAACTCGGCTGGCTCTCAGTGCGGCTCCATAGGACTTGCGACGACGTCCACTTTACTGGATCAAGCTTCCCATCAAACGCGCGAGATGCGATGATATCCTCTGACAAAGGACGAATACAGCGCAAGAAGGCACCGGATTGGAGCCTTGGCGACAATAGCTTTGCAAGCTTAGCTGTTGAATGTGACACACGACCTCACAGATCGCATTGAAAAAGCAATGTATACAGAATATAAGAAAGGAGCTGCTTTCCCTTTACTTGGACAAAAAAAGTGGAAAGAAAAGGAATGTACACAGATAAGACTACTGCGAAGGGTCAAACGGACCAGTCTCCTCAAGAAAATTCCTTAAACGAGATCCATCCCAAACCCTGGTGTTGCCAAGATGGAAGACTCCTTTTGGTATGGTAGGAGCCACAAGAGAAGCAATCCTACGGCACAGGAGAATGCCGTCCCAGAACCGAACCTCCATCAGTAGATCCGCCTCCAACGGGGTGAGCCGACCCCTCAGATTATTCGACAAGCGTGCATTGTCGTCTTCAAGAGCGATGAGTGCCACCTCCAGTTGTTCCACTTTCAGCTGTAAACATTTGTTTTCATCTTGCGCCCGCTCGCTGTCCCCTCAAAGAGCAGCGACTTGGGCTCTTATGCGCTAGACAACAAGCAGCCAGCGGTGAAAGCTCCCGTGCAAAAGGGCAGCTAGCTCATCAAGAGGATAGGCCTCCTCAGGGATCTGCATGAAAAATCAAGAAGTCAGAGGAATTCTCAAAAAGTTCTTTGACTTCGAAAGAACGACCAGTTCGGAGCGATTGTACTTGAGCAGGGTCAACGTCCGGAGGATGTGCCGAATACACTGACGCGGACTTGCCAAAGGGCTCCTCAAGTTCGACCGTGATTCCCATAGGGCTCGGATGGGTCGGAAGCATGGAATGCAAAGGAACGCTTGGGGGCTCCGGCCCTGAATCCATTTCTCTTACAGCCGTCTCAGCGCCCTGCAGGCCGGCCTCCGATATGACTTCAACCTCCGATGTCGTGGGGACGTCCCCAAGGATCCAACCCACCGAAATTAGCTTCATGAAGATCACAGCCGGCTCTGAAGATCCCTCCAACTTCGGTGCTGGCACTAGCGTGCATGCTTCCTCCAGGCAGTCAAGGATCGATGCGCCGCCCACTATGCCTGGAGCCACCTACATGACCAGATCAATGAAAGAGCACGTAGGAGACTCCTCGCTAGATTGAAGTCCCACTTCAGGGATGCCGTGCCCAGATAATGCCGTGGCAGGAATCAGCACGGGTTCGTCGGCCTCCTCCTGAGGCCCAGCACTTGACGCCGCCTCTGGGGCGGGAGCCCGAACCCGTGCTGCAGAGTCAATAGCCAACCTCTACGACTTCCGCATAGAGGTACCTCCGGCCTCCCTCAACCTCTTCAGGGGAGCCTCAATCTCCTCCTCATCCAAAGACGATTCCAGTAGTGAATAAGTTTCTACCTCGTCCCCATCGGACAGTGGGGGAATGGCGCCTTCCTCCGGGTCCTTCTTGGCAGGACCTACGGCACGCCAGCTCGATGAGGGCCCCCACTTAGCTGCCTCAAATGTAATGAATGTCAGAAAATAGCCCAGGACAGAGAATTTCGCCATCTGGGACTCAATGGCAGTGACCAACTTCGCCGCTTCCTTAGCATCATCTGTCGACGCTTTCTCATGGAAGAACCCTGAAATTGGACCCCAATCGTGCGAAAGCTCGGAGTCAGGGGCTCCTACAGGAAGAAGAACCAACTCTTCCAGTTCTTTACCGAGTCGGGGTTGGTCCCTCGAAAGCAGAAGCCGGTCTTTGGAGGCATGGAGATCCAATCCTTTGATTCCGAGAAGCGAAAAATCAACCTAGCTACCTTGGCGTCAAAAGAGCCGCCGTGAAGGCGAGCGAAAATGCATAGCGAGACCAGATAACGGAGAGCATTAGGGTGTAGCCTTGCCACAGGAATGCCATACGCCACCACCGGCGTGTACAGAGTGCACGGCATGGGATAACGTAACCCCCTCTCAGATGGTACTCGTAAACTGTGACAAAGCCATCTGGTGGAATGTTGGCTCTACGCTCAGAGCCGGGAATACGGTAACCCCAATCACTGGGGATACCATAATCTACCAAAAGAGCGGCGACGGCGCTAGGTGATAAGGCAAATCCGGTGTTGTCGACCCCCTGTTGACTCACCCTAGAAGTTCGCTAGGAGGGAGACTCTCTCCTCTTTGCCATCTCTCTCTCTCTGTGCATGACAAGGTTGAGAAAATTTTAGCGCAAGGAAACAAGTAGAGGAAATTTTCCATGGGGCTGGTTTAAATAGGCAGTGAAGCGCCAACGAGCGGAAAATCCAAATGATGCCCCACTTAGAGTGGCTAGGCAATACGCCTGCCCCACGGAGGCGTCGTGGGGACTAGAGCAGTCAACAAAGGCGATTGTTCGTTAGATTACAAATCGACGTCGCTTCAGCCGCCTGGCAAAGACTCCCCGCTGACACACCCGCATTTAATGCAGGGATTTTAATCGTCGAAAAGAATGGCAGCAGAACCCCCAAAAAAGAAACATACGGGAATGAAGATGAACCGTTCAGCCACAGCAAACCACAGAAAACAAAATGGTGCAACAAAGCATTGACTTTCATTACAATGTTCATTAGAAATTTGTTACAGCAGCTAACTACAAGGGGGTACATTCAACGTCCCTCATATGCCAAAGAGGAACCAGGTGCCGGATACTCCACCAGGTCCGTGCGAGTCTGGGTGCTGGAGTTTTGAGAGTCCAAGATGCCGACGCGAAAGCTCGGATCCTCCAGCGAGACTAGCCTTTTGCTGAGACGGATGCCATCCTGGAAGTTCCTTTACGGTGCAGGGCCGACATCCTCCGACTGAAACCTCGACCTCAGCTCAGTCCCCATCCGCGTGGCCTCTGTCCCAAACTCTCGTCGTATCCGCTCACTCTCTTCTTAGAGAGCCAAAATGCGGGCTCGAGCCCCCATGTTAGCACTAGCGAGCCTAGACACCCTCGCCTCTGATTCCGCCCACGCTTCCTCAAAGTGTGCGGCGCAAGTCCTTAGCTACTCTATCTCCGCTACCACAGCTTGCATCCGGGCTTCAACGTCTTCGACCGCCCTGGCAACTCATCCGAGCCAGAGGCCCGCCCTCCTTGGGATGTGCTCTCGCGAGGTTGTGGAGCCCTCCGTGCTCTCAAAGCCTGGAGGCACCCGGGGGGATCATGTAGGGCCCACGACAGTAGCCTCCGAGTGACCCCTCTCCGATGCGGTGACACTCTAGACCCAAGAGGCTTGGGCCCTAGTATCGGACCCTCCGGAGGGATATCCGAATCTAGACGACGAGGACTACTCCTCCATTCGGATTGGAGCAAGAGCTGGCAGAGGAGAAAGGAATAGCAAGCAACGCGAAGCTTCACACTGCCAAAGAAACAACGGAGCGCGTTGTCTGAGAAGGGATTTGTGCATTTAAATAGACAGAGTTCTCCCCGGAAATGACTACGCTTTGAGAACGAGGAATGCCAGGACAAGGCCAATATGTGCGCTCCACGTGGGGAATCCCTAAAGCCTCGCATGTTTCCAAGGCAAATAATCATAACACAGCGCCCCTCGATCTTCTGCGCAATTTATACGCCAGACAGACGGATGGATGTGATTGCCATTAATGGCGTTGCAGCCTCCGCGGCCCTAGGTGTCAGAAGCTGCCCTCAAACCGCATCGTCCCAACCACGGACGGTATATAGGCTCGAGGGGCAGAACCGACAAAATCAACCGCGAGCATTTGAAAGTCCTCAAGCACACACAGCAGGGTGCGGCACATTAGGGGAAAACAATTGGAGAAGGAAAGCATGCACCATGAGATGAAAGAACAAAGACAAAGGAACTACTTTTTTTATTAATCAAGGCTTTCCTTATAAAGTACAAGATTTGTAGCAACGAAAGTACAAGAAAAGGAAAGAAGATATGGCAAGGGGCCTGGGCCCCACGGTGACTGCCTTGGATGCCCGAGTGAGCTTGAGGAATGTGATCTACATGAGATCACCACGGCCTCGGCACCGGTTCCCCAACAAGCCACCAGGGGTAGTCGTGCGCTAGTTTGCACATAGTGGAGACGATCCTAATGTTATCCACCGAGGCAGAGGCAACGCCCCGCTCAAGAGACTCAGGCAGAAACTAGTAGGGAAAAACCCTGCAAGTCCCTCACCGAGACTCCCCTCTCTGCCTCCTCCACGGCTTACGCACGGACCAAGCGAAGTGGAGACTGCGAATGACGCGCTTCACCAGTGGAAAGTGTCCCCGTGAAAGTTCCTCCGCGATCCCATAGCACACTGGACGAGTCACACTATGGAGGGGAGGCACGTGACGATAGCAAAGTGGCTGAGCCACCCTCATTAGCATGAGGAATCGACTGCAACGCGGGCGTAAAGACAGTCTTCTCCAAGAGTTCCGGATCTCCAGCTAGCCCATCCAACTCCTTCGCGGGTCCCACCAAAGGCGGAGCAAGCCTGAACCTTCACATTGTTCCCTCGAAGATAGCTAAGGAATGCACTACACTCGCTGAAGAGCCCTCCTATTTATGGGCAAAGTAGGCATCCTTCTCATGCTTGGCAAGGCACGCCTCCTGACGGACATCTTTCATGAAATAGGAGAAGCCCTCGAATCAGACGCAACCCCAGGCGTGCAAATCCTCCCAATCCAGGCACCGAATCGCTGCAATGTTAGAAAGGCCTGTGTAGGTGCCTCGGGAAGGCACGAGGCGAGAAGACGACAAATGTTGGAGCATCTCGAGGGAGACCGGTGGACCGTAGATTGGACCCAAGGGACATGCCAGGCCTCGACCGCTTGTCGTCCCAAGCATGGGGGGCTAATGTTGGGTCCAGCGCTAAGGCCCAAGTAAAAACTGGAGCCCAGCCCAAATACACGGGGTGCCCATGTGATGGCCCACCCACAGCAGACGGCGAGCGCCCCTGCAGCTCATTAATGCGGCTGTCGAAAAGCGGAAAGAGGTAGGAGGAACCAGCCAATGGAGAAGCGGTCAACGCTGCAAAGTTACGATTCAGGCGACCGCTACAGACGGTCAGCCAATCCCAGCTCAAGGGGGAGACCAAGCGTGGCCGGCAATGCCCGATAGTCAGCTTGCCACCGCAAAATGACAGCTAATGCGCCGGCAATCTCCAACAACGATCAGCAGCCAATGAACTTTGGCAACAGGAGTTCTCGTGCCCAAATCCCTCGTCAAGGGGCCTATAAAATTCCTCTTCTTCAACGAAGAGGGAGAGGGAGAAAAAAGGAGGGATCGGAGAAAAAACAATCTACTCAGCGTCATAAGCCTTAAACTTACTAGTTAGCCTCTGAATCTAGATTCCTGAGCCTACTCAGGCAATGGGAAGTCAGCCACCCACTACGGTGCACTCAGGGAGCCAAGCCTCTCATCACCAACTCAC
>JAODPA010027033.1:0-12677 GCA_025585075.1 Nepenthes mirabilis
TGATGATAGTCTATAGTTATAAAGATATATATTACTAATTTTTCATTATAGATGCGTTCTAAGCTACATATATTTAGCCCAAAACTATCAAATTCTATACAAATTGACTTGAAACTTCACGTACAAAACACATCTACAATACGGAACGGGAGAATTGGTGGGAGTACACATTATACAAAACAAAGCCCACAACTTGTCCGTCCTGAATCCAGGCATAGCAAAATCTCATACCAGGTGTCCCCCAACTCGAGGATCTATCTCACCGGGTTTGGTTAGTACAGGTTAGAATCCACCCCATCAGTTTTGACAAGGGGTCAATGACACAAGCTTTGCGACACCATCAGGAATTGTGCTCAAAGAAGGGGTCCTCCTCCTTCCTCCCAGCATGCCTTGAACCATCTGACTGTGGCTGCTGTTGCACAACTAACACTGAGAACCTAAAATTCGAGGTGGTGGTTAACATGTCCCCAAGCATCCCAAGTTCAGGGTAGTCGCTCCACATTGTGATGCCTAGCGTGGCTGGACAGTCTGGTTCATGGTATCTGCCTACTATGATTAAATCAGCATTCTTTATTGATAAAACAGCCTTTGTCGTCCCAATTCCATCTGATACTAAGTTCTCCACAAGAGATATTTTCTCATTCCCCTTTGATTTGAGTTGGAAGTCTCTTATCACTTCACCATCGAGGTCATTTTCGTAGGAATCATCATGACGGTTACCCTCTGGTTTCAACCAAATGACAGCAAGACTCGTGCTTGGATTGTTGGCCATGCGTCTAGCAATTGCAAGAGCCTCATGGTCATCAGCACCACCAATGAACAGCATCACGACATGGTAACTGCTAGCATTATTCAGGACACAAAGGTTGCCGCCCATTGCCCCTCGGTCAATCAAGATTGCAACAGAACAAGGAGCTTTATTGAGGACCCTCCGGTTGAGTTCCCTCATGGGCATGGAAGAAGCTTCCACCGTTCCATCAATGGCCCATTGCTTGTGGAAGGGTACAATGATGAGGCTTGATCTCTTATCGTGGGCAAGGGCACATATATCATTGTCCATGCTTGAGTAGGATGTGACAGAAACATAGTGTTGCACCTTGACATATCCTTGGCCATGACGTTCAAAGTATCGGAAAGCGTTGGCTATATGATCGGCACAAGTGAGGTTAGCAGCAGTCCTCTTGACTTGTTGGAGGGGTCCCATGATAGGCATTGCTCTGCCAATGAGCTGCACAAGCTGGAGAGCAATGATGGATGTAGAACCTGCTTTGCTGCATTTTGATGCTTCAAGGATGCCAATGATGGTGGGCACATTTTCCTCTTTATGGATACAAACTAGAATTTGCAAATCGTTGGTCCCATTAGATCCCAGAACATTCCTCTTATTATAGGCTCTGTATCCTCTTGAAGGGTCATATATTGATTGAACAAGTGGTAAAACAAATCCGGTGAAAAGCACTATGTTTATCATTGACAAACTGAACAACTGATTGTTTAAGATCTGAAATTGGTAACAAAAAGCAAGTGAATCACTACATATGTATCAAGGTTGGAAAAGAATGAGTTTATATCATCCCTATGAAAATAAATTCTCAAAGAGAAATAAATAGTTGCCCAATAATCAAGGGGCTCCCACCTCATGAGGCTTTGGGAAAAAAAATCAAATGTATGTAACTTTACTCCTACACTATGAAGAGGCTTACAGTTGGCTGCACCAGTAACCTCAAGGTCACAATGGAAAAACCTTACCTATGCACCAAACTTCGCCTTTTATTTATGTATCTAATAAATGTGAAAGAAAAAGAATGGGAGGAGGGCTTGTCTATCATCCTAGAGAGTAAGGGATCACAAAGAATATTAGCTAGATAGACTATTACCATCTCATCCATCCAGTAGCTCACAACAATGACCTCCACTATGCCTTGGCAACACATGAGCAAAGCAAGCGGTATGGCGTCTTGTAAGGGGATGCTGACAAACAATGATGACAAGAGGGTGCCTAAAAACTTGCCAATGCGACAAACTACAAATATTAACTCCAAGGTCCAAGGCGAGGTACTTCCATTCAAGCGATGAAGATTTGTCGCCAATCCGCTCACTGTACAGAAGACTGGGAGAAGCAACCCAGAAGTAAAAACTTCTAGCTTCTGTGCTAAAATTGAGCCCAATGGTGGGCCATCTGGTAAAGATAATCCGAACAAAAATATGGATAGTCGCTGGCCAAGACACTCACCCCAAAACCACACTACCAATACCACAGAAAAAACTGCCACGAAATGGCTCCTTCTCATGGGCTGCCCTTCTGGAGTCAATCTAATTATATATAGAATCAGGGGTCTGAAGATGAAGAACAGTGCGGCGTAATAAATAAAAATAAGCAAGGTTTGTCCCCATCGTATGCCGGCCGGTTCAGGAGGTCCAACTCGATATATAGTTAGCACGATTATTGTGCCGATATATCCAAATGCATCGATAATGAAGGATGAGGAGCAAGCCAAGCCACTCACCACTGAATTACTAACCTTGATTTCATGGCAGTAGCTGGTTGTGACAATAAAGAATGTCATGGAATTTAAAACTACTAATGCTATGACTCCAGTGTTGTAACTGCTATCTAATCCACCGACTCTTTTGACAATGCTGAAAGTAGCTAGCCCAAGTCCGAGGGAGACAAAGAAGCCAGAGAGACCTATTAATATAGCCTTTCCTCTTATATTCTTCCATAGTGAACTTATATCTATTTTCACTCCATATATGAATAAATGAAGCATGAACCCAAAGCTTGAGATTGTCTTCAAGAGGTATTGGGCTCCAGGGGGAAACAATTTGTCAATATTTTGGCGGTCACGAGTTAGAAATGAGGGTCCAATGATGATACCAGCCTGAAAAATGCCAAAGAATGAAAGATTATATACCGTCATATATATCTTTAAATATACAAGTCTAGCACTATGCAATTTTTCTTGCTCCAATTCAATTCTCTTATAATGTTCCTTTTTTACTAGGTGCAAAGAACAGAATTCAAAAATATAAGTGAAACCAAGGAAAGGTCCTCTACAATTAATTTCTTTTTGGATAGGAGGTGGTTCAAATTTTATTATTCCTTCTCAAGTATAACATTGCCTACGATTACTTCTGACTTGGAGGGAGAGTAAGGTAATGACCTTTTAAAACATGCTCATGTTCGTTGGAGTTTGTCATTCATGGGCACAAGATATATGTCATTTTTATGACCATAAGAGATAGAATGCGTAGAAGAATTGTTAAGAAAAAAAAAACAAAACAAAGTTGTCTTTAATATTAGAATTTTTATTCAGTATCATTTTGATGTGACTACAAAGTGTGCATGAATGCATATCGGTAACATTTGAGATTAAAAATCACTTGCCTTCATTTAAAACTTCAGCATCCTCAGTCCAATTTGAAAGCAGTGGGATTGGAAGGAATGGGTTTTACATTCCATTGCAGTACTAAAACAGACACATATTAGGAACCTCAATGATTTCTTCACAGTGAGTTACGGATTGCCATTAATGAAGTACAGAAGGTCAATAACCATGGATATCCTTTTATCTTTCCTTTCCCCCCTGGTCGATAGGTACCATGGGAACTAGGGACGATGGAGTTGGGTACAAATTTTATAAATATTCTAAACTTTTTTCTTGTTATTTTTAAAATCCATTCTTACTCTTCATTTTCTTACTAATTTTATTCACAATATTCATTTTTATACCAATTTATACTGTGCATAAAATTTTGCCAGATTCACAAATTTTGATATCAAGTGATAAGAAACTCTAAGATAGATCTACATTTTACCTTTTTTTTGGAACACTTTGAGTTTTTTAATGCCACAAGAAAAAATGTGTCAATCTGTCCTGAAATATTTCTAGAATAGAATTAATACTAGAACAAAAGTCAAGGAGGATATTGAATAATAAAAAACAATTGAGAATATTTTGATATTTTACCAATGGTGACAGTCACACCCAACCATGCCCAGCAAGAGGATGTCCCTAATTCCTAGAAGGATGGATGTCGTTAATGATACATTTAGAGGAAACTGATATACACTATCCGCAATGATTGCATTTTAATTAGGATGGTCTATCGCCCTGGTTCATGAGTGTTTAAGAGATAATCACCATCATCCTTATTTGAAGGTTAGGTTTTCCAAAGATCTCTCGCAGCATCAATGAGAATGGAGCCCCCATTCCATGCCTGTCTGTATTACCACCAAACTATCACAACCTCATTGCAATCCCAACCCCTAGAGTCCTTAAATTGTTGAGATTTTTACATTAGGTTTTCCAAGAACAATTGTAGCGTTAACTGCTAAGCAATCATGATTTCCGATGAAAGGCCAAAAACTAAAGAGATGCTGAAGGGATGGAAATGTAGACCAGAGGAATAATTACTAATAATTTAAAAAAAAAAAAAAGAAGATTTTTTTGGCTTACAATGACATGGGCGATGACCGTACTTTGACGAATAGGTTGAAGGCAGAAGTGAATGAGCCTAGTCATGACGAAAATAAGAATGAGCTCAATCCATATGAGTGATGTCGGCGAATCGAGAGGATTTCCTCCATACCATATACTAGCGGAGGCGCTCATACGCGCAGATTGACACACCATGTAATTCTCCTGGACATGTCCGCTGGTCCACCATTGCCTCCCTGTGGACTCCATTTCTGGATCTCACCTGCCTTGAAACTAAACCTAAACCTTAAAGCGAAGCCTTTTTCAATGGAGTTCTTCAGCAGATACAAGAGCAAAAACGCCGCAGTAGAGAGAGACAGAGAGAGAGATGACCATAATAAATTGCTTCGGAGGGAACAGGAAGAAAGCGAGGCGGCAAAAGGGCTCTGCGACAGAAATAGGTACGCAAACGGAGACGTTGGACAATTCAAGTGAAATTCAGCCGTTGATATTTTAACTAAATGAGGAAAAGACAACCTTTTTATTCGGAGCTTCCGCGGCTGATCGATCACCTCCATTACAAAATTCTTGCGCAAATGTCGTCTTGCTGCTTAACTAATTCCAGATGATTTTTCTCCCCCAATTTTTCCATTTTTGTACAACGAATTTATCATTTTGCATAACTCTACTTCTCTTCAAAAAAAAAAAAAAAAAAACCAATTAGATTCAAATTTAAAAAGCTTGTTATAAATAAAACTATATTTTTGTTTTTATTTTTATCTGCTGTATAACTTTTATAATTTCAAATTGGTTTTTTCAATTGCATGTTGAAGTCCTCAGTGGGTCAAACAGATCCTGGCTCACGAGCCATTATGTACGTATGCCATATTTCTTCGACAAAAATACGTTAAGAAATATTATCCATATTTTCAAGGTAAGTTTCTTAAGTTAACCAAAATCCTTTTATAATATTTTTAATGTTTAACATGTATAAAAAATTAAATTGGATCGGTATTGTTACTGACGGCCCAAAAGGAAGATTTTTTCCACGGATTTGGCCTATAAAGTACAAAAGCCCAATCGGCCCATGCGACCCAAATCGGCAGACACACTCGACAATTTTGTCCAAGCGGTTCGTCCCTTGAATGAAGACGGAATCAACGCCAACGGTCGAAGCGATTTTCCTCTCTTATTTTGAATTAACAGTCTTGGGCACCGATTAGAATTGCACCGATTAGAATTGCTAATTGAGCAAAATCCTATCCACTCAACGGTTTTCTAAACGGTTGACAAGAAAAGTCAACTGCCTCCTAACTTCTATAAAAACCCTTCATTTTTAATAGGAAAGAGGCGAACACCAAAACAAACTAAAGGTAAATTAAAGACGCTCAGTGTGCACACACACACTTTTTCACTAAAACGCTTTCAGAAAAGTACAAACCCTAAACAAGAAATATTTATCCGATATTTAAAATTGCATCCTCTCATTTTTCTCGCTTCAAAGAAAGATATTAATTTGAATATCGAATTATATACCCAGGAGTGAATTCTACCAATCCTTTGACCGTATTTTATGTTACATAGGATTCAGATTAAGAATATATGGAGACTGAACTTATTTCAAACCCGATAGATATAACTTGGCTCTCTAATCTATACTACAATTTGAATCCGAGGACGCATCATTGACGTCATCTGTGAAAAACGACTAAAAAGTTTGATAACCACACTCCTGTGAAAGATAACATGGTGAATACACAAGTACAAATCAGTGCACAAATAAGAGATGCCATCTCATGTGGCAATTATCCTTCTAGAGGCAGTCGGGTGGACGATCATTTCGACCCCTATATACAGAAACTTATAATAAGAATAGACGATATCTCTAAAGCCATCCAAACTATTTGCATGAGACTTGATGAGTCGCCGAAAGGGGCTCTTCCGCTTCCTAGATAGCAACCTCCAAATGAAGGAGGAGGGGAATAAAGTGCCCAACAGATAAGGGCCAACGGCCTGGAGACCTCAAGACTCAATTTGCCTCGAGCAACAAAGTCCCAAATATACTTGGAGAGTTGTCTGAGTTATAGAACCCAGGAGGATAGCCCAAAGAGGTGAAGTTCTCATTGTTCCTGTGACGATATAGAGCCCTCATACCAGACAAGAGCCTCATGGAGTACGCACCTTCTAAAAGTTTTGAGCCATCCAGCTTTTTAGACCCCATAAAACCCTTCGGAATTGAGGATTTTTCTCAATGAGAAGAGGATGGCTACTCATCCTCAAATGGAGGAGAAAGTTGAAAAAATATGATAGTATGTCTTTGGAGGAGATGCTGGAGGAGAAGTCGCTGACTTACAGAAATATCCATTCACAATGGAGGTCTGAACCCATCCACTTCCTCACAAGTTCAAAATGTCGGCACTAGATCCGTATGATGGAAGCACCGATCCAATGGACTACCAAGACCATTTTTACACTCTCCTAAGTTTTCAAGACTTAGATGAGGCAATAATGTGTTTATACTTCCCCCTAACTCTTAAAGGGGACACCCAAGTATAGTTCTATCGGTTTTAGCTGAATTTAATTCGGACGTTTTAGGATTTGGCCGACGGTATCCTATCCCAATTTACCTTCAATCAGAGATAGGAGAAGCAACCATGACATCTGACCCAGATCAAGTAAGGGCCAAATGAAAGTTTTAAGAAGTTCTTGGTTAGGTTCACGACCGATACTAGAAAAATACCCAAACTTATCGATGAGGTAAAGTTGAGCACCTTTATATTGATATTGGAGCCTAGGATTTTTTCAAACATCTGGCCCACAAAATTTTGCAAACTTTTAGAGAGATTGAGGCCATTGTTTAAGCCTATATAGTGGTTAAAGAGGCCAATAAATCAAAATAGCCAGACCGAGAGGACTGATTCCGCCAGAAGACGGTGAAAGAAAGTAGAAAGAACGGGGACCACATGGGTCCCTAAGCACCAAGGAAGTAGTAGAAGTCTAGGCTGATGGCACGAAGGGAGTTCAAGCCTCTGGACTTGACTCCTTTAAACGACTCTCGTACCAACATTCTGATACAAATTTAGGATGAAAAGTTATTCAAATGGTCAAAGATATTGAAGAACTCATATAGAGGTGACTAGTCAAAATATTATCACTACCATTGGTGTAGAGGTCATAGCACTGAAAATTGCTGGACGCTACAAAAGAAAATTGAAGAACTGATCTGAAAGGGGCACCTCACCCATTTTCTGAGAAAGACTCACACAGACTTCCGAAGGAACAGATAGGTATGAGGCCGAGCAGCCAAGGAATTGAGTGGCAATTGGGGTCGTGAATATGATTACCACACGTCCAGCGCGGGATGACATTCTGGAAAGCTTAAAAATAGCTGCCAGCCACAAGAAGTTAATGGTAGAAGTTAGGGATGATGTCATTAGTTTTAGTAACGAAGATGTGACATATGTAACTTTCTTACATTCTGATTTCTTGGTTATAATTACACTCATCTCTGATGGTAGTATGGACTATTAGTTGAAACGAGTATTTATTGATAATGAAAGTTTAAAAAATTTACATTTTCCCTATGCGTATTTTAAATTGTGATTAAAAAGAAGTCAAATAAAAATTACTAATGGACCCCTATCCGGATTGGATAATGAACCGGTACCTATTCAAAGGGTTGTCCAGCTTAAAGTTATACTGAGCACCTATCCGAGAATGGCTACCAAGATGCTTTCTTTCTTGGTAATAGGCCTTTCCTCGGTTCACAATGCTATCCTTAAGCGTCCCTGTTTAACAGCTTTTGGGGTAGTGACTTTGATCCCACATTTAAAGATAAATATATTAACTTGAGGATGAGGTTGGTTCACACATCCATTGCCTACCTGTAAACTAACGAACAAATAGAGGTTACCAACCGCACAATATTACACAGTTTGAAGATAAAATTTGAAAGTATTAGGGGCTCATAGGTAAATGAGTTACCATTTGTTTTATGGACATATAGGACGATACCCAGAGAGTCTATCCGAGAAACACCCTTTAGCTTATACTATGGGATTGAGCCCTTCATACTAATAGGGGTTAGACTGTCCAATCTTCGAATTGAATATTTTGACTTACATAACAACTCACAAAGGTTTTAGAAGAATCTTGATCAACATGAAGAAATCTAAAATACAGTACGATTACAGACGGCTGCTTATCAGCAAATGATTGTCAGATACTACAATAAAAAGGTGAGAATGTGCCAATTTAAAGTGAAAGATTTAGTACTACTAAGCATTGAAGCCACTGGTAAAAATATCGATCAGAATAAGCTCTCACCTAATTGAAAAAGGACGTTCTTAATATCAGCCATTTTTCAAAATGGGGTGTACAAATTACACATCTAGAATGGCAAACTAGTCTCTCGATCTTGGAATGCCTCTCACCTCAAAAAATACTATCAATAAATGTACTTACAACCAAGTAAGATCAGTTTATATCATTTAGAGTGCTTGTAAATTTTGTAACATCTTATTAGTAAAATAATTGTTTATTATTTGTTCATATGGATATTTGTTTGTTATTTCATGAAATTGCATGATTTAAGCTACTCCTAAATCAAGGGAGATCCGTTCACCTGTCCCTCGAGCCACACTTGGTGGTCGATAAAACTCGATCACATAACCGAGCGGCCTAAATAAGATCTAGTTGTTAAAATTTGGTCATGGAACCAAGCGGTCCTAATGAAACCAAAGGTTATAACATTTAGGTGGCTTCCTTAAAACACACATGCAAAGACCTTCAAAGTAGTATCGTCACCTAACCATGGTCCAAAAAATTTAAATTAGACACACAAAAGCTCTGATACCCTCTGACTTATCCGAGGGACAGAGGCCATGTGTGAGCGATGACTTAAGTAATCTTAAGAGTCTGACACTTAAATATATAATATCCGGCCAACTTATATGTGTATACTTATATATATGTGTAAATAAACAAGAGAAAGAAAGAGTCATTGACATAATGATATAAAATTTTTTTCATTTTATTACAAAAGAATGTTACAATTACAAGTATGATAAAAAATAAAAATAAAATACAAGTGTTTATTCCGAAGGAAAACGAGGCCGTAAAATCTCCGGTAGAGGCTCCCAATAGTCTACATCGTCTTTAGGATGGTATAACACATCTGACTATAGCGAGCGTTGGCATTCCTAGGAAGAAGTATAGAAATTGGAACATTGGGAGCCACCATTTTAATAATGTGCTGGCACAAGCCGATACCCTCCTAATAGCTACACTCCAACATCTGCCTAATGTCAACCAGACGAATAGACGTCTGAAACTCAGTCTCTATCTTGAAGCTTTGGTCTCGAAGGACGACGTACTTCTGCTTCATATCAGCTAGCTCGTGTTCAAATTGGGATGCACACTCCTCTGAAATCATAAACTTCTCTTTTTCAACATAATCACGATTCAGGTGGTCAGTAGTGCAGGCAAGATGATAGGCCAATTCTTGAAGTTGCAAAGAAAAAAGAGCAAGTCGGTGACTGTGAAGAAAGCAATAAAATAACTAAGGAATGTTCAATCAATACCTCAGAGATAGAGGAGCTCCCTAAAGGAATATCACTTATAGGGACCTCCAAAACCTTCTGGACCTCGAGCTCTGAGGGCTCAGTGACAGCCACCTCAGCCACCTGATGGACTCCTCCGGCAAAAAAACCCCCTCAGCCTCAAGCCTTGGGGGTTTGAAACCAGATGTTTCGACTACTACTCCTAGAGCTGCTTTCAACTCGGCCTCAAACGTGGAGGCCTCCAAAAGAGGCATGTTTGCCGCCACAACTCGCCCCTCGGCCTCGCCTTCCAGCTTGGCCTCGGATGCTGGGAGCTCAAGAGAATGCACCTCTACAACTTCAGCATGTTGCTCTGAAGTGATCACATCAATGATATTGGCCACTTGGAACTCAATTAATGGCATCTCCTCGACCTCACTAAATTGGGTCTCGCTAATTCAATATTCACCCTCAGCAAAGCTAGTAGGGATGTCAGGTAGGGGCTCTTCGGACAGCGGTGACAAAATAGCCAGTACCCCAAATGAAGCAAGTGACGGAGTAGGGATTGGAACATCTTTAGCTCCAATTTTAGTAGCAGATTCTGAAGGCTCACAATTTTCATCTGGCCTGACAACCCCAGAGTCTTGGGCCATGGAGGATGTAGAAGTAGGGTCCACCCTCACCAAAGCCATCTTCCTTCTTATTAATTGATCAATGGTGGCTTCGCCTTTAGAGAAGGACTCGGTTGAGGCCTCTTTGCACTGGAGCGCTTGCGCCAATGGCTCTTTTATTTGAAAAGGCTTTTCCTTCCTCTTTTAGTTCCTTTTATGAACTAACGGTGTTGGGAGCGTCCGATCCCCTCAGTACAAGCTCCCATTGGGCCTGAGTAAGGGACTCAACTAGCAACCGTTGATTTTTTTTCTTCTCATTAAAGGAGCTAGCCTTTTTCTTGAGAAGATCTGTCAATATATTGGCCGACTTCTTCTTATACTCCATTATTTCGGAATTAAAAAATGAAGAAACTCGGCCCCATTGATTGGAGAGCTCCCATCTAAAGAGAGCGGCCAAGTAAAAGAATCAGTCTTTCCATTTCTTCGTTGAATCAGGGTTTCCCCACTTAATTCAAAATCAGACCGTGGAGAGATCAAAATCCAATCAGCTCCATGATGAAAACGAAAATAACTTTCACGCCCTAGTGTCCAACATTAGTTCGTGGATATGAGCAAAAATACATAAAGATACTAAATACCTGACTGCATTAGGTTATAATCTGGCAACCGGAATGTGAAAGTCCACCATTATTTTGTACAATTTTGATACCAAAGGAAAACGAAGACCGCTTTTCAGATGGGTTTCGTAGACGGTGATGTAGCCTTCCGGTGGAGAAGGAGCTCTATCACTAACTCCAGGCAGGAAATACACTAACGAGTTCAGAATCCTATACCAAGCTTAGTGGTAGCCAACATCACCAGAGGTAAGGACCGACTTAATATTGTTGACACCGGGAGCAATTAGAGAAGAAAAGTTTCAAAGGTGAAGAAGGTGGTGAGAAGATTTCAAAAAGGAAGCAAGATATGAAGGATTTCAGAAGTATGGAATGAAGGATTTGGGCCCTATTTATAGATGGGGCACTTGAGTCAAAATGACGCTGTTGAGATTGAAATTCAAAAAGACACGCCTCATTATGATGGTGATACGTGTCGACACTCCATGGGCTCTACAGCATGTCAAATCGCCTAAAGTTAGTAATGATGACTTGTGCGTTTCCAAGAACGGCGCGGGATTCAAAGAAACTTGCATTTAATGCTGCTATTGACGACGCAGATAAAGTCTGTCGAGTTAATAGCTCTTGTCTGATGAAGCCTTTCAGACTAAAAGTCCTCATCCAACTAGCCAACGAAGCCCCTCGGACTAAGAGCACGAGTTCGCACAAATGACCGCCATCCAAAATCATACCAGAATGCTAAATTTCAGGCCTTCTGGCGTGAGGGCTAGTGATGGGTATTGTTACCGACGGCCCAAGAGGAAGATTTCACTCGCAGATTCAGCCCATAAAGTATGGTGGCCCAGTCGGCCCATACGGCCCAAATCGGCGAACGCGCTTGACGGCTTTATTCGAGCGGTTCACTCTTTGAATGAAGACGGAACTAACTCCAACGGTCGAAGCGGTTTCCTTTTCTTATCTTGAACTAACAGTATCGAGCGCCGGTTGAAACCGTCAACTAAGTAAAATCCTATCCACCCGGCGGTTTCCTCAATGATTGATAAGAAAAGTCAACCACCCCCTAATTTCTATAAAAACTATTCCTTTCCAACAAGAAAGAAGTGGACACTAAAACAAACTAAAGGCAAATTAAAGAAGTTCTGTGCACACATACACTCTCTCTCACTATGAGGCTTTCCAAAAGGTGAAAACCCCAAACAATAAATGTTTGTACGAACATTTAAACTTGCATCTACTCCTTTTTCTCTTTTCAAAAAAAGATATTGATTTAAGCGTTGGAGGATATACCGGAGAGTGAATCCCGTCAATTTTTTGACCGTATTTTACGTTGCACAGGATTCAGATTAAAAACGTACGGAGACCAGACTCGTGTCAGGCCTAACAGATACAACTTGGCTCCCTAATTCATACTATAATTCGAATCCAATGACGTATCAAAATTATTTAACTAACTAATTATAATAATTAATATTTTTGATAGTCAATATTAGT
>JAODPA010027044.1:0-12677 GCA_025585075.1 Nepenthes mirabilis
GATTTATAAAAAATAATCAAATAGTGTCCCTAAATAAACTCACCCCATACAAAGAATTAACTATTCACCCTTATCCAATGATAAATATTCTCCATTACAATTTCACAAGCCAACGGAGTAATAAGAATAAAATGTAAACAAATACCTCTAATAATATTTTTTATGTAAATTCCAAGAATGCCCTCGTGCCCCATGCATTATGACTCCTTGGGATTTTCAGGTTGATGCACAGGAGGTGGTTCTTCAGGACGTTAATATCCCCAGTGCACTTATTGGCTACATTTACGCCAACTTCATTGCCGCCATCGTCGTCGGAGCCTCGACTCGTAATGCTCTGATGAGGTCGGTTCTCGCCCTCGTCCGTGGGCACACGCGCCCTAAAGTTGTCAATAGGAAAAATAATGCATATGATCATTTTTAGAATGCCGATTAGCCATTGAATTTACGTGACATCAAATTCACCTGTCAATGTTACTTAAGTCACGTAAAATGGAAGGAAAGATTAAATGCCGCAGCAGATTAGATAACTGAAATCATTCAACAGAACTAAGAAATGCAAGTATTACTGAAACAAATTGATGAACAAGCTTTGAATGATATGACATTGCATCCACACATTTGTACCGGCAGACTTAGAGAAGAACAAATGGAAGAATACAACGCCATATCTGAATGAATGTCTGAAGGACATCTCGGAAATGGCCTTATAACATTACTCAATTTTACCTGTAACCCATGAGCTTAATTTCTCATCCTACAGGAAATTCAAACCTCCAGATGTACCAACTAGCTTGGGAAAATCTGCACCAGAATTCTGTGCAGTTTACGTCATAGCAAAAGGGAAAGTTCAATCGGCCCGTTCAGCTATTCGACCGCCTATGCCAGCTTCATCTACTGCTCCAAACTCCAGCACAAGCACGCCAAGGTCCAGCTATGCTACTCCAAGAGCAAGCATGACAGCCTACGGACTCAGAGGCTTCACGCCTCGATTGCACACTTCACTAGGACCAACAGCTTTCCATCCAAATAGCAGCACTGACTCCGAAGATTTGTCAAGGTAAGTTTACACTGTTTGTCATCTCTTCTTCTTCTAGAGTGCAGGTATATCTAAAGCTGCAAATGAATCATGCGATTTGTGAACAGTTCAGAGTTTCAGCCTATTAAAAGCTCACTGGAGCCCTACGATTAAGCTCTCTAAAAAAACAAGCTGAGTTTGAGCTTGACTGACCTTCGGGAGACATGGCGTCCCATCTTTCATCCATAATAATGGGCCTATACAAGATCAGCTACCCTATCCGGCAATATTGTTAGGATCTTTCTATTTTTTACCTTTCTTCGTACTCCCAACTGTAAAAATTTTTCTTTTCATTCTAACAACTTGAATTACTTAGAATGTAACAACACACTAAAATAACTCTTGTTGTTAGAAATATAAGAATACTTTAACAGCTCCTTTGTCAACATGTTCTCTCAACTCAAAACCTCTTTTAAATAACAGGAAACAGGACTATTTATTAACAGCTAGCTAACTAGAAAGGCTCTGATGTTGCCTCAAAATAGAGCATGTCAAATTCTCAAAATTATCAATACCTTTCACCTCTTCCTCAATGATTTCAGAACCTAAGATAAGAATTGCTCATATCATACGCATCCTTGAAAGAGCTGTACCTCGCATACGTAAAATCACAAGCTCTTCTTGCTGATCTGTTGCAAAAATGACAAATTGGCATCAAAAGAGGGAAAGAAACCGAAGATGTAAAGGTTATGTCCCCAATTATAATTGAAGAAGGAGAATAACCAAAAAAGAAATACAATTGAAGAGCTAACATTCATATCACTAGTTCCATCTGGCAAATCCTGTGTGGGAAAAAACAGAGGTCTAATGTGAGAACTAGTGTAACTGAAAGAACAAATCAGTATCACATACAGTATCAAAAAATGACGACTTATAAATTGCTGTAATTCAGGTACCTCATGGCTGCATGCATACAAATCCACATATATCCAAATCAAAGGATTCAGTTGCGCGCCATCAAACATAAAACAATTTTTTTCTATGTAGTGAGCTTACAGCCATCGGTCTCACGTATTTCCAAATCAAAGGATTCAGTTGCGTGCCATCAAACAAAAAACAATTTTTTTCTATGTAGTGAGCTTACAGCCATTGGTCTTTGTTTTTCCTGGTAATGCAGAGGTCAACATAATTGGAAAAGTGAAGGCTCCTGCTCATCTTTGGACAGAAGCAGCGAAGAGACTACACTTACTGGTATCTTCAGTGGCAATGCTTCTAACCCAAGATTAGCAAATAGTCCTGATATCTGTGCCCGCAATGCAGGGAATTCGTATGGTAGAACATCCCTGTCAGGCAACAGCGACAATTTATCCAACCCCAGCTTCTACTCAACTGGAATGTCAAGTGAAATGTTAGACCATTCGGTTCAATCTGGAAGTTCACAAAGTTCTCAGAATTCCAGTTCGGTAAGTTATGCAGTAAGTACAGCTTATCTAATAACTTGAACGAGCCAGTATTTATAAAATACAAAAACCTGAAATATATATGACACAAAATAGAGGTGAAACTTGGCATAACGGTAATGTTATTCTATTGTGATCAGGGGTTACTGATGTAAATAATAAAAACAGTCTCTTAACAATACAGGGCTGAGGCTATTTGCATCAGACCACCATGGAGCTCACAATGTGGGAAGACTCGTTCACTAAGCTATTCTTAAAACCCGGCATTAGCACTTGTTTAATCGTTGCCTCTTTTATCATGGACAAGTCTGCACAGATCTTTTATCATGGATATTTATAGAATGCCATAAAAAAAATAATTAGCCAAGAACTACAAAAATAATGATAACTTGATAAAGAAACATAAGGAAATTATATTTGCTAATCTAGACAACTATTATTTGGGTTGACTTACGAGAGGCTCACTCTTGACACTAGTAGCTGAATATTTTTACTAAAGCCTTAAAAATTGTATTGCCAGCAGGAAGAAATTTGGCTTCTGACAAAACTTTATGGTGCAAAAATCAAGGGAAAATCAATAATGAGCAGGTGGATTGCTAAAGTTGTCGAAAATATTATATTTGCTAGAAACCTAGATGTAAGCTTGCTTGAAAATGAGTTGCCTATGCAGTTATTTTCAAAGTCGTGTTCACATTGATAACTGGCTTATAATATCCCTATTTTGTAAGTTTATTTTGGACCTACGTCAGGTATTTCAGCTAACCAACTTTCTCCACGTTTCCTCATTCCCTTTGTTTCATGTCTAAGCCCTAGCTTAACAGCACATGATTTTTTTCCAGCACTATTTCAACATTTTTTTACATTTTACAACTAGCTTCACTTGGGAAAAAAATACACACTGAATTGCAACAATTTGAACTCTTCATGGGTGGGATATTCAGTAAAAGAACAATGAATTTCATGAGATTGCAATGAATGATCAACCCAGCACTATAGAATAGCATCATCCTCCGTGCTAGGGAATAGTCCAACCCCTGTTTTCGGCACAACTATTTGTTGGCACAAAACGGAAGACACGGTGACCGGGCGGACGGATCACTCGGACAGCAACAAAGATGAGCTCACGGACGGACGGCCAAAAGTAGAGATAGAATAAATAAGAGAAACATATACGAGATTTTAATGTGGAAAGACCCTTCTCAACCAAGGAAAAAACCACAAAAGAATACACTATAAAGAGTTAATTGTTTACAAGAATATTAGCTACACAAAACCCAAATAAAGGAAAAACAATCACAAGTGTATATCTCTCAAACTCTCTCTAAAAAGTGTCTCTCCCTCTATCTTTACAACAAAGGCTTACCCATAGCTCTCTCAATTGTCTCAGCACACGTATCTCCAGCAAGAGCACAAGTATCTATATACACAAGAAGCCTAGTGGTCGGCCAGCCACCCTAGTAGTAGGGTGGCAAGACCACGCCTCCTAGGCCTGCCACAGTAGGCGCACGCCTAGCGTGCAGAGTGGCAGGCCTGACACCCTTGAAAGTTGTAGTCGCCTCAAACTTCCAATCAGAGTCGGTCAACTGTCCACCTGCAAATGCGGCTATAGCAGACCTACGGAGAGAAAGTGAGTCAACGCCTAGGCTTTCAGAATCTTCGTCCATGTCCTCAACTACCTCTCGGACATGACTCCTCCAACGAGTCCTCGTCCGTCTTGACAGGTTTCTCGGACCACTCCAAAAGTCTGCGTCCATTTTCCTCGTCATGTCCGTGGACCAAACACCACGAAAGGAGTGACCCCAACACTATTAACTGGTCGTGACTAATCTTCAGCGTTCATCATATATAATAGTATTTTATTCCGAATGACTGCATATAATGGCATAATGTAATAGCTTGGATCTGATATTAGAGAGAGAGAGAGAGAGAGAGAGAGAACAAAACTTTACCAAAACAGCACAAAGGAAATACAAATCAACTTAATCCAATTATATTAGGGGGACAAAAGTAAATCTTTAGACATCTTGCGAAGGTTTGGCAATGTCATACTAAAAGGTGTACATATTTTATAAGTGAAAGTATTACAGTCAGCCAAAAACAAGAAGTCATGCTAAAGGGTATGAAGTTAGTTCAAATGAAATGATATGGAAAATATGTAACAACCAATACCATCTCTTCTATACCATGTCAGTATTTTGGGTCAACCTTTAACATTCTATTGCACAACACTGTATGATGCTCTGAACCTAATCTTTTCATTTTATGTAAACTCTGCAACTCCCTTCCATGTAAAACTAAACAGACAAGGCTTTAGTAGCAAGTAGCCATCTTGACATATATATTCAGTCATCTAATTGGTATACCTTGCAGCATGAGCTAGAAGCTGAAATGAGAAAACTGAAGCTTGAATTAATGCAAACAATGGGTCTTTACCAATCTCTTTGCAAGGAAGCAGATGTTGCAAGTCATAGGGTAAGATCCAGGAGCTTTGGTCATCAAACAAGCTGCAATTGGTTACTCATGTTTTTTTATCCTTTATTTTTTCTCTTTTTTCTTTTTCTTAGTCCTCTATTTAGAAAAACTCAAGAAGTATTCTGACTCCTCTCCAGGCAGAAGATTTACATGGATTAAAGCCAGAGGAAGCGTGTAACATTGAGGATGTCAAGCTTGCAAACGAGGCTGCCTTGACTGTGGCAGAGTTAGAGAAACAGAGGTGCAAGGCTGCTACAAAAGCAGCAAAGATTTCACAACAGCTGGTAGGTATTGAGACCCAGGAAAAAAACACAGCAGAAGCGAAAGCCAAACGCAAAGAGGAAGAGAGGAAGAGAGCAACAGAATCTTTGGCACATAACCACAGTCGCTATAGTAGATACACCATCCAAGACATTGAAACTGCCACTGATTATTTTTCAACATCATTGAAGATCGGTGAAGGAGGCTATGGACCTGTCTACAGAGCCATGCTCAACCACACACCTGTTGCAATCAAGGTCCTAAAGTCAGATGTATCACAGGGATTTAAGCAATTCCAAAAGGAGGTAACTAAGTAGATGCAGTGAAGGTGTTCTCATATTACGAGTGCTACATGGCATGACTTCACTGACTGTTTTATATGCTTTTTGTTTTATATTGCCTGGGAAAAAATGGCTAATGCTAGGGCAAGGAGTGTTCCCCAGGTTTATGCTAACAGGAATAGTGGGCCACTCCCTATTCAGACAATGGCCGTTATTTATATACCAACATCGATAGCCTATAATAATTTCTTTGACTTAATAAACACATAGTCAGCTCAAATTATATACATATGTAATAGAATCATTTCACAGACATGCCACGACAGGCACCCAACTGCATTATGTACAAAGAGAAAACTACCACACCCTATTTTCAATGCCTCTGGCACTCTTGCTATCAACATTCTTCTGTAAATATCTTATATAATGTCGGCATTACATGGCAAATGATGTTAAATAACATAGATCCAAAAGCTCTTATTTTTATACGCTGCATTCAAATAGCTGTGGTAGCCCAAAAATAGAGCTTTTCCCATGTTATATCAGATTTCATGCCTAAAGCTATAAATCAAAAGTTCATGCCAAAAATCCCGTAAGTAGCAGAACACATGGAAGTTCTATTCATGAATAAAATTGTAAATAAAATGGACAATTGAGCAAGGGAAGAATAGAAACACATGAACATTTGGTCTATCAAGGTGCCACCCAAAAGTGCACATGAATATAAAGATTAGGATATTGAAAAAGGTTTCTTTTGTTCTAATTATCTCCATCCATTGTGTTCTTGTTGCAGGTTGATGTGCTGAGCTGCATGAGACATCCAAACATGGTTCTGCTTCTTGGTGCCTGTCCAGAGTATGGATGCCTTATATATGAGTACATGGAAAACGGAAGCTTAGAAGATCGGCTCTTTCGCAAGAACAACACTCCACCAATACCATGGCCAATCCGTTTCAAAATAGCTGCAGAAATTGCCACCGCCCTTTTTTTCCTTCACAATGCTAAACCTGAGCCTCTAGTGCACCGTGACCTTAAACCAGCTAACATTCTGTTAGACCGAAACTATGTGAGCAAGATCAGTGACGTTGGTTTGGCTCGGTTGGTTCCACCATCTGTATCTAATAATATAACCCAATATTACATGACAGCAGCAGCAGGAACATTCTGTTACATAGACCCTGAGTATCAACAGACAGGGCAGCTTGGTGTGAAATCTGATGTGTATTCACTAGGAATAATGCTCCTACAGATCATTACGGCAAGGCCCGCAATGGGCCTGACCCACATAGTCGAGCGGGCTATTGAGAAAGGAACATTTCCAGAAATACTCGATCCGGTAATAAAAGAATGGCCTGTTGAGGCGGCTTTATCATTTGCACAGATGGCTCTAAAGTGCTGCGAACTGAGGAAAAAGGACCGACCAGATCTTGGTTCAATTGTGCTACCAGAGCTTATCCGCATAAGAGATCTTGAAGGGGATGATCCACTTCAGGCAAGCTCCAGGCCATGGCTAAAAGGCTCATCTTCTTAAGGGACCACATCAATAAGTCATGTTCGCTCCATACAGAATAACCAGACAATATTGAATCCACTTGCACACACTATTAAATGGCCATTACAGCATCAAGACTCCTGTAAATCTTTCAAGTGAGCTGCTCCTTCTAAGGAGAAAAAAAAAGACTCATCACTATCTTTGAGAAATGAAGGAGTAATGCATGGCAACAATTGCTTGGAGAAGCTTTAAAAAAAGAAAAAAAAAAAAAAGGAACTCTATAAACTTGGAGTAGAAAGTGAAGGTCTGAGAAGCTTTATCATGGCAACAATTGCTGGTTCACAGCTATCAAGCTGCTGTATTTATTACTGCAATGAAAAGCATTTTTTTTTTGTATGCTGTGAGTATTAGGAACTAGGAAAATTATACACGGTGTGCAACAGCATGCACTTAGTGTGTACAAAAATATGTCTAAAACATACTAAAAAGTTTTGTTTAATGCTATGGAAGGGAAGACATATTTTATGAAAATATACTATAAACTTTTGTTTAATGACATTATGAATGGTGTGATGCAATATCAAAGTTATTTTTAAATGTCACATAATTTCATTATTAATTTCTTATTTTGTGTTAGCAGGAACCAATCAGTCGCACACTGGCCATAGAAATAGGAATCCAACATAGACTTAAGCAAGCAGAAGGTGGCACTGAGTCAAGATGATTAACTGAGGTGGGATTAGGCATCTGGCTCCAAAAGCATCTGTTATTTCTCCACTTGGCCGCAGAAAGTAGAAAAAAAAAAAAAGGATTCATTGCATTGTCAGTTTTAGACTTGATTTATTAACCACAACTCTGAAGTTCCTGCAAGAAAATTGCCAATCTACTGTACTTCGAATGGAGTAACCAAATTGCCAAAAAATATATATTGGTGCATTTGGTTGGATGAAATTTTGTGGCAATAATGATCCCATGATATTTGTTGCTTAAAAATTCTTATGACCTCATTTGGATAGAAATTTTGGTTGAGAATGGATGCTCAAATGGAATAAATATGGTATCAATTATTGCTAGAGGTCAAGGGATAAATTTTCCAAGCCGGACAACCATGGACAAGCCCTTGTGCATACCACCATGGTGGTGGCAATATTTATTCTCGGATAGAATAGTTATTGGTCATGCAAACCTAATAATATAATATTAATTCTCATATTATTTCCTAACAATATGTATTCAATCCCTATCTTATTTCCTTCCAACAATCAAATATCACATAAGTATCAGTTGGATGACTTCATGATCATGTGTTCTTCTACTGGTTTTACATAACCGATAGTTCTTCACTCCTGTTCCATAATAAGTGTAACTGTTTGACTTTCATGGCAAACAAAGCCAAGTTTGACAGCTTAATCTGAATTCTAAGAGCGTATGTTTGATATCTTTTAAAAGATTCCAAATATAGTCTTGTAAGATTTTAATTCAAAACAGTTTGATAAACAACTGGCAAATCAGCTTATTTTGACATAAAAAGTCAAGTGTGAACAAATAAATGAAATCTGATGTTCACTAGGAAATTGAGATAAGGAGTGACCTTACAAGCATTTTTAGACTCATTCTTTCTCATTTCCACCGATGTAGAGGGTGAAAAAATGTTATTCTAAAAGAACTACTTGTCTTCAATTAAAGCTATTTCACCCTTATAAAAAAACCACACATAAGTCATCACCGAGTGTTAGCCCATTCCCAATTTAGAAATATCATTGACAAGATTGCTTCAATGTAACTTTAAAGTCATGGATGTAAATCACAAAAACAACCTCCCAACAGTGCAATGGCAAAACTTTGTTGACCCTCTCTAGAGCCCATAATGCATAAAGTATAGTTCACAAAACCACTCTTTAAACAATGCCTGATTGTTTCAATGGCATCAATTTGTCTCAAAGATCTGATCTTAGCTCCTTTGCTGATGCAACAAGCCCAGGAATCCCTAAATCTGTTCTTCAAATTTCTGATGTGGCTCAACTGGTTGAAAAGGCAAACCCAAATCAATCCAGAAATGCAATAGAAGAATGATGGCAGAATGACTATGTGAACTACAGCTCTGACAGAGATGGCTCAAGGATCTCAAGTTCTGAATGCTGTTCTAGTTTCAGACATGATGGATATGAGTTGGTCCAAAGAAAGGCTTCGAGCTTTTATTTGTTCAAATGCTGAACATATGGGAATGCAGAATATTAATGTGTCTCCCATAGAGGCCTGAATTCTGCTGGTAACTCAGTATTACAAAATCTGATGAAGAGAATGATACTGGAGATACCATGGACTTAGCTAGTAATACAGTAAAGTGAGATTGGAGAAAGCTTTTTCCAACTAATAGACATCCCAATTTTAGTATGCAATCAGGTTTCATTTAACTATCCTTACCAATTAAGCAAGTTTTGTTTAATTTGAAGGATATTCAAAATGATACAGATTTTCATATTGATACCATAGTTGATATGTTTTGGATGCTACTCCTGTGTTCATCTAAATGGAGAGCTCCAGAAGCTAGGTGAGATAGTGAGGAACAAACAAAAGTCTATGTGCTTGAAGCATCTCACGGTTTAAGTCTAGGAACCCAAATGGATAGCAGAAGTGTTGAACCAACTTGCTTTTTAATAATAACTGGTTGTTAAAAACCTGGGATCCCTGAACTAAGCCTTGATAAAGATTCTTTGACTGCATAAACTCAGTGCAACTTGTCAATGCCTATGCACCAATATCTCTTGTGATTGGCAATTGTTTGTGAAAGATGGGCCCAAAACACAAACGATTTAGCATGTGAGGTGTAATTGAGCAACAGCTGGGTTCCTTGTGCAAGCAGAGTGAAGAAAGCATAGTTCATCTGCCCTTTGCTTGTTTATTCACAGAGATCTTATGGAGAGCAACCCTTGCTCCAATGCAGCAGCAAAGGAATCTAAATACATTGGTGGAAAGGATTTGTCAAAATTAGAAAGGTCAGAAGGCTGATTAAAAAGCACAATATGGAAGCTTAGCAGCAACCATTTGCCCCTTTGGAAGGCCAGAATCAGTCCATTTTTCAAATGACATACTCGCAATGAAGCAAGTTATCAAACAGATTATGATGAGTTGACTTGGGCTCATAAGTGTATGAAATGAATCAAAGCATATATTTGGAGCTTGATAGTCCCTACTCTTCTGTCTGTCCTGATTCTTTTGCAGACATGTAGCTGTGGTGCATCTGAAAGTTAGAGCCAACCTAAGGCTTCCCAGGTATGTCTAGGGTACCTCGTATGAGGTTATTTGATCAATAGTTTGCTAGCTTACCGAAAACCATTGGAATTAGAGAATGTTGCATAAGATAGCTAGTATGGTGGAGAAGCCAGTGCATGTAGACCAACTTATAGCTGCCAAAAAAAGTCTTAGTTTGGCTGGATTCTAGTTGAGGCAGAAGTTAAAACTTCCTGACTCTGTCTCTCTGCAAGATCCAGATGAAGGGAAGAGAGAGAATATATGAAGTATAATGGAAGCCAACTTACTGCAATGAGTGTAAGAAGTTGGGACGCAAAGAAGAGTTATGTCCTGCAAAACCTATGCTGGAATGGTGAAAAAAAGGAGAAAAAAGATATGTAGACGAACCTGACCATTAGAAGGGGCCTGTTGAGGGAAAAACAATGCTTACGAACTTCATAAGCCAATCATGAGTTCCCTTCATTGATGTAAATATTGGTTAATATAACACATATCGGCCGATATATTTCAGTGTTGAGACCCCTATATCAATATTTCTCGACACAACGTAATATCGCGATATATTACTGTATCGGCCAATATAGTCAATATTTGGTCAATATATCTACTAATACAGCTGATATATCAGTCGATATAGCACTATCAACTTATCATTTTTAATAATTTTTTTCATCCGATATATCCAATATTAATACGTATTATTTAATACCGATATGACCATAATGATGCCGATGCTGATATTTTCATCCATTGTTCCCATCCATGGGGTGAATAAAATTCAATCCATAAATCCTTTAATAAAAGAATAAAAAATGCCCTGAAATTAAGATTCATTTCT
This sequence comes from Nepenthes mirabilis, assembly GCA_025585075.1. Taxonomy (NCBI): domain Eukaryota; kingdom Viridiplantae; phylum Streptophyta; class Magnoliopsida; order Caryophyllales; family Nepenthaceae; genus Nepenthes; species Nepenthes mirabilis. The sequence continues at coordinate 11,072 of JAODPA010027044.1, forward strand.
TATTGCAAATATTTACTTATAGCATACCATGTCTCAATAAAGTAACATAAGTTTTCTTTATTGTATATTGTCTAAAGTGAAAGTAAAGGCGGTACATTGAGAAGCAAGCTATCATAACGATAATGCAGCCTTCAAGAATACCAAAAAAAGGGAAGAATCAACAAAAAAACTTGAGCTTAGTGAGAAAGTTGAATGAACCAAAAATTCATGCACTGGAAAAGAGGTTTTACTAAACGAGAAAAACCCTCCTCAACTGAAAGAGAGTGGAGAAGAGCATCATGAAGAAAAGCTACCTAGAAATCTAAAAAAACACTGGAGAGGGTTGAAGAGGAGATGATTATTGGTTTGCTATTGATAAGCTTGTATTGTTGCTTTATTGGAGTTGGTTGATCTCGATAGACAGGGTGGTTATGGTCTTAAGAGTGAGATAGTCGTATTACAAGGTACGCTGTGTTCTAATTGTATTTGGATTCATGTTTCGCGATGTTAAGTGCTCCTTTAAATTTAGTGCTTAATTCCAAAAAATAAAATAGAAAGGGAACTGACAACTCAAGCCATCTCCTAGCTTCCTCCCAATTCAACCATGCAAAGAAATCAGTTACTTGCACTCAGAATGTTCCCTCCATGTACATCTTCGCATCTACAATAATCCTCAAACCCAATAATATGATATTCAGAAGCTTAAGAAACGCCCATTGAAATAATAGCTTTTGAATAGTGTTATTGATTCACAACCAGAATTTCTTTGCAACAAACCCAAAACCTCTCTTACCAGTTTTCCTCACCATCTTTGGCTAGGACCAATTACAAATTAAATATGCAGAGAAAATTGTGCATTTCGAGCAGAACACTGTATTGAGATGATAAAATCTATACTCTGAAATCCTCAAGGCATTGCAAAATCAAACCCTAGCAATCACTTGTAAGGCAATGGCTGTAGAATCACTTAAAATTACTCCCATTTGTCACCGCCCGTCTCACGTTAGAGTTGAACTCAAAATTTCGAGATTCAAGTAAACCATAAATTTTATTTCCTCCTACAGATGAAATTCAACGGCCACTCTGTCTAAAACAGCCTCTTCTTTTGAAGACGAATCAAAATATCCCCAATCCTTGACTATATAATGCCTCTCTGTAAAGAACTCAAACGAAAAAGAAAAAAAGCACTAATAAAAAGCTACTTGATCGTAATAAAATAGCAATCCGATGATAAGCAAAATTTAAAACCTTGTTTCTGAAAGCGTTAATAGAACTCATCCCAATATCTAGCAGCATTCTTTTGGAAGCGATCGGAATCTGTTCTCCGATCACGGATGAGACATGAGTTCCATATATAGACCGACAGCGGCCAGGCAGGCAACGAAGGACTGCTGGTGAGACGATGAGCGGAAGATTGATACCGGAAGATGACGTTTGAGAATTCAAATTGTGCTTCGGACCTCCGTTTTGTTATCCGTTTTATTTTCGGGTCTAATTTAAATGATAAAGTATCAATATTAAGCCCAATTAAACCTGATTAGGCTCAATTATTCTGACTAAAAAACCATAATTTTACCATAAAAAATTGGCATTCTTAATATATTTAAGCTTTTTAGTTTGAAAATTT
>JAODPA010027054.1:0-12676 GCA_025585075.1 Nepenthes mirabilis
TTACGTGTATTGAATATTTATTTTTATATTACTTTCGTAATTTATTAAGGGGTTGAAATTTTTGTGTGATTTGAAACGAAAATTTTTTTTCAATTGGTATTAGAGACTCACCATGATTCATGACCCCCAATCTAAATATATATGAGTGGATCGCTATCCGTTTCTCCTTTCTTTGATAAGAGTAATTATACCTATTTGAAGGTTTATATGAGAGCCTTCTTCAAATCAATGAACGAGCGCATGTAGGCTAACACTCAAATTTGGTGGACTCCACCCAAAAGTACTATGGTGATGAACTGAAAGCTCTATCTTTATGGACAAAAGAAAAGCTTGATTCGTACAATTGGAATAGTAATGAGCGGTATGCTATTTTTATAACTATATTCCCCGAAGAGTTTAAATGCATCTCTATATGCGAAACCTCAAAGGATGCATGGGTTATTATTGAAATCACTCATGAAGGCACCAAACTTGTCAAAAATTCAAAACTATAAATTCTTACTACTAGATTTGAAGAACCGAATAAAAGATGATGAAACCTTCGATGAGTTTTATGCTCAATTAAATAATATTGTAAATTCTATATTCAATTTAGGAGAACGAATTCCTAAACATAGAATAGTTAGAAAGTTCTTAGATTACTTCCTAAATGATTTAGATCTAACGTAATAACAATCAAAGAAAGTAAAGATCTTAATAAAATGAAGATTGAAGAACTTGTAAGATCTCTCTAAACTTATAAGCACACATTTTCACAATCAAGTGATTCTGAAAGTAAATACCCACTTATGAGCATAAACCTGCTAAAATTCACTAATCAACGAAAGTAAATACCCACTTCAACCAAAGATCTAGGAATTCTCTTTCCATGCCTAAGTTTGAGCCTACTTGTCATGTATGTGAGAAGATTGGTCACATTCATCTCTATTGCTATACCATGAATATTCTGTACAACCAAAGATAAGGAATAAAAGTAAAACTTATTCATCACATTCAACAACTGAATGAACAAGTAAAAATATTGAATTAGAAAGTGAATTCGGGGAGAAAAATATGGATCAAGAAGAGTGAACTCCATGATTGCAAATCAGCTGGCCGACGTTCTCACTAAACCTTTGGATAGTGTGTATTTTGTATTTTTGAGAATGGTCATCGGCGTTTGTTCGCCTTTCGAGAAATGACTTATCTTCAATTTCAAACACAAAAATCAATTAAATCTTTAAATAAATAAATAAAAACCGCGAGTGAAAATTGCGTACGCCGACCTTCCATATGCTTGAGCGCCGCTGGCTCCCTCTTTATCTTCCGGCGAGTAGCGTGCATTTCACAAACCCTCATTCAACACTCTCTCTTCTCGGTCGATTTCCACTCTCTCCGGCCTCCTCTCTCTCTCACCGACCTCCAATCCACCTTCCTTCCTCTCAATTATGGGCGTCACTCGAGGTAATCTTCTCCTTCCTCTTCGTTTATTTCTCTGCACTTTCTTCCGCCGTTCATGGTGGCGCCGCCTCTCTTCCCTTGCCTATTTTGCTGACTAATTTCTTACTGATTTGCTAAAAATCCACTAGTTGTGCATGGATTTGGTGCACCAGGCCATGGATCGTGTACGTGCTTTCTCCCATGCTTCCTGGTGCATCCTTGTGTCAATGGCTCTTTCCCTGGCCTGTGACCCTTGCCGACCTCACCGTGGTTGGGTGGTGCAAGCCATGGATCCAACCCGGCCTCTCTCGCACGCATTGAGGCTCATATGCTGCCATGGAAGCACGCTGCTGGAGCGCTGCCTTGTTTTTGGGTGCTGCGCATCAGGTGCATGCCTTGCGCCCGCCAGGTGCCGGTCGTTGCCCCTGTCTGCTTCACACACATGCCGGCCAGCAACACACACGGCACCACCCTCCCACACACCACACAAAAAAAACTATATATATAATACCACAACTCCGGTATAACATTATTCTGGTGTTCTTATTGTCCTCTCTTCTGTATGTCTTTTAAATGTTGGGCCCGTAAAAATCCTCTGCTCGCAAATCGATTAGCAAGTGCAATCGGCCTAGCAGGCTCTCCGCCCTCGATCGCTTCCTCAGTCCCAAGGCTGAGGCCCTATTTACCACACACATGTCACAGCAGCAACTCTCCCTTGAATAGAAAGTCTGCCTTACCTCTCTCGACTATTTTATCTTTTCTGTCTTCACTGACCGTCATTAGGATCATGTTCTTACTAGTTTGATTGCTCCCTCTGCCATCATTATTTAAGAATTTTATTCAAATATTAATGAGACATCTCTCATATCCTTCTCGACCATCTTGTGGGGGCGACACCTTTGGATTATCCCAGATGTGCTTGCATGAGTTCTTGGACTTCCTCGGGTAGAAAATCCTGACTATCTCACTCCCCACTCTCCAAGCCACACCAAAATGAGCTCGCTACATTCCTTCATGGTACACCCATGGAGTGGAATGAGTGCTCTTTCAAAACTTCGCTTCTCTCCCCTCGACGCCTAGTCGTGAGTCGCATCATACTCACAAATATTTTTTCCGTCTCTCATTTTTCCTCCATTCCCTTGGAAAAAGCTCTTTTTCTGTACACTCTCTTGAGTAAGTGGCCTATTGATTTGCCATCCCACTTCTACTCTTACATCCTCTCTCACTTCAATACCCGCAAGGATGACAACCTCCACCATGGTTGTCTTATTCAGCGGATGCTTGCTAGCCTTGGTCTTCCTTTTTTCAATCTTTCGTGTCTCCAGCTTACATTCCCTATCACATCTACCACCTTTTTTCAAAGCCGGTCACATACTCACCGTTTTGCAGAGGATCCCCATGAGCCGTTAGATGAGCTTCTCCCTAAGGTTCCTTCCTATCAACCCAAGGGTGGACCGTCTTGCTCCGCCTTGTCCTACTTTGACCCCTCGGGTCCTAGACCATCCGTGCCTCCCCGGCACTCCACCTCTTCCTTGGCCGCACTAATGGGCCAGATGTCTCATCTTTCTGATCGCTTTGAGTATTTTTATTCCTTCTAGGAGCGTATTTATGCTTCACAGTCTCAGCTACGTTCGGATCTCCTTGCCGAATTTGAGCGTCTTGACTCCCGCTTGGCTGCTCAGGAGGATGCAATTAGACGTTGCTGTGTCATTATGGTCATCAGTCCTCTGGCGATTCTTATGGCTCTGAGTGATCCCTTTTCTTTGGCTATTCGTGACAAAAAAAGAAAGACCATCTGTTTACTATTTTTGTTAGGGGGAGACATTCTTCTGTGTCCTGTTTAGGGGGGGTGGTATTTTTGCTAGGGGGAGACATTTTTCTTGTATTATTCGGTGGGAGTCGTGATGCCTTTATTAGTATTGATGACTTTATAAATTGTACATCCTTCATTCATTTTGATGACCTTATTAATGTTCCTGTTCTTTCATGACATGTATTATAGAGTCTCACATCGGATTGGAGAGGGGAACAAAGCGTGCCTTATAAGGGTGTGGATATCTCTCCCTTGTGGACGCGTTTTGGGGGCCGTGGGCCTGCCAGGGACAAAACCGTGCGGGCTTGGCCCAAAGCGGATAATATTCACATGCGGATGCCTGTGGACATTACAGATGGTATCAGAGACGGGACCCAGGTTCGGTGTGCCTGCGAGGATGTTGGGCTCCTAATAAGGGTGGACTGTAGAATCCCACATCGGATTGGAGGGGGAACGAAGCGTGCCTTATAAGGACGTAGATACCTCTCCCTTGTAGACACGTTTTAGGAGCCGTGGGCCTGCTAGGAACAAAACCATGCGGGCTTGGCCTAAAGCGGATAATATCTACATGCGGGTGCCTTGAGACGTTACATGTATATTGCTATACACTGTTGTATATGGTTGTCTTCCTTTTATATTGCTATAGACATATGATATCTATTTATATTATATCTGTTTGTACTAACCATGGTTGACCAAGCATCGCAGCTATAGTATCGGCCCGGCAACTACAGTATCGGCATAGCAGTACTCGTGTCCTTACTCATTTACTTTTTGAGAGAAAACAAAGTTATTCTACTCTAATCATTGTTCCATTTGAGAAAATCTTAACTACGTTCATGTGTTTTTGTGTTAATGATTTTCTCACCACTTTCACTTTACCATTACAACTCTACCTACCCATCTACCTTTGTTGGCGACATTGGTAGTGTGAAGAAAGGGTTCCGGTGGCATTTGGTATTTTAAGCGATTTGTGAGGGAAGATTGATGTGAAGACCGTAAGGCGTCCGGTTTCATTACCATGGGCAAATCCAAAGAATTTCTTGGTAGAACCACGTGATGGGAGTAAGTCGGTTAGGTTAGCGCATCGTTACCACCCGCTCTATAAGTTAATTTTCATAATTTATATCTTCCTTAATCGTTGAAACTCGGAGGGTTTTACTCAATAGTCATGGTTATTGAGATTTTTCTTAGATACCAAAAATTACATCTTTATATTATTATTAACTGCTTTACATTTTATAATTATTGTTTGCTTTATCTAGACTTAAACATTCTTTATATATATTGAATATTTATTTTCGTATTACTTCCGTAATTTATTAAGAGGTCAGAATTTTAGTATGATTTGGGACGAAAAGTTCCGTTCACAAGATACATAATGCCTTCCATGTTTCATTACTCAAGCTGTACCGTGGCAACCCAGGCGGCCTAACGTTCGACTTGACCATGGACGCCTGGGGCTCCCAAACCCTGTTGCAGCTACAGCAAATCCTCAAATTTTGACAAATTCTCCACAATAACCAGCCCATCTCTCAAATTTTGATACAATGGCAGACCTAAACCCCAGAGGAAGCCACCTAGGAGGCTGCCACTGAGTTTTAGCAGGATTTTCTTACCTTTCACCTTGAGGACAATGTTATTTTTTATGGAACCAGCATTGTTACGGGGCTCCTCCATGGTCCCGGGGACACACTCTTGAAACCAACCATAACTACACGAAGGAGCAACCGGACTAGCCAACCACCGCTTAAGTTCAGCGATTACATTTAGTTTTTGACCAGAACTGTTATTTTTCGCCCACGTGAACTGATTACATGAGTTTTCATTGAGTTTGTTAATAGTGAATATTCTCTACACACACGTGCACTATTTGTTATAACTGAATTTGTTATAGTATTAATAGCTGAATTTATTATAGGGAATTCTATTAAAAGCTGAATATGGGCCACACGTGCCAACTTACTGTATATGGCCCATTACTGTGCTGGGCAGAGCAAGAAAGATATTGCTTGTCTATTTCTATCCCTACTCTCTTATTTCTCACACACACACACTCTCTCTCTCCCCCCTCTCTCTCTCGATCTCAATCTCTCTTGAACCTCAATTTGACTCTCATTCCCTTCGCACCTCGGCCTGAACTTCCTCTCCCTTATGCTTCTCATCACCTCAGCTCCTTGGCTTACCTTGGTTCAAGTTCTTAATCAATTACAGCAATAAGATTAAAACAAATTCTAACCATTTATGATAAAAGACAAAATTACATAAAAATTAAATTTATATTCGTACATAAAGCTGAGACAATGAAAATATAAAGTGTGCTTTTTCTAGTAACTGATTCATGGCTTTACTTGAGTATTCAATCAACTGTAATTGATCCAACACATGTTAGAATGGACCAATCAAATATTGTAGTATATATGGCTTGGATTGCTGATGAAGTAACATAACATAATTCAGCAACAAATTGATGAAGCTGAAGTGTATTTGAATTGGAAAGACCTTATATTGCTTTTGCTATGATTGAAGAAATATGACAGCAGCTTGCTTATGTGCCGCTATTGCTCTGATGAATGAAACGATGACAAAAACTATTGATAGCATTGCTGATGCTACATTTGCATTTGCTAATTTCTTACTTGAGAGAAAAATATATGACAGCAATGTTGGGGTCACTCCCTCGTAGCACTTATGTCCACGGATTCACAAAGTAGAAAAGGTCGCGGACTTTCTTAAGTAATTCGAGAAGCCTGTCATAATGGACGAGGACTCATCAGAGGCGTCATGTCCGAGAGGTTACTGAAGACATGAACGAGGACACTGAAAGCCTAGGCGTTGACTCTCTCTCTCGTAGGCTTGCTGTAGCCGCGTTTTTCAGATGGGCAGGTAACCTACTCTGAATGGTGAATCAGACGGCTACAACTTCCTAGGGTGTCAGGCCTGCATTCTGACACGCCGGACGTGCGCCTGTCATGGCAAGCCTAGGGGGCGTGGTCCTGCCACCCTACTGGTAGTAGGGTGGCTGGCCGACCATTAGGTCCTTTGTGAATATAAAAGCTTGTGCCATTGCTTGTCTTGCAAAAAGGGGGGCTGCTGTGCATCTTGGAGTGCTTGTGCCGTGTCTTTGAGAGCAATCTTGGAGTGAGCATTGAGAGAGTTGTGGGCAAGCCATGTTGTAAAGATAAAGTAAGAAACAATTTTAGAGAGAGATTGTGAGATATACACTTGAGATTGTTTTTCCTTTGTTTGAACTTGTGTAGCTAACATTCTTATAAACAATCATTCTTTATAATGTATTATTTGGTAGTTTTTTCCTTGGTCAAGAAGGGTCTTTCCACATTAAAACTCTTGTGCGTATTTCTCTCATTTTTCTATCTTTACTTTTGACCGTCTGTCCGAGAGCTCTGCTCTGTTGTTGTCAGAGTGTTTTGTCCGCTCGATCACCGTGCCTTCCGTTTTACGCCAACAAGTGGTATCAGAGACAGGTTTGGTTCTTTGAACGGTGATCTTGTTGCTGGCTGCTATGGAGGTTGGAAGCAAAATAACTTGCTTAAACGGAATCAACTTTGATACTTGATAGAGTAAGATGTCGGACTTACTCTTTGTGAAGTCCATGCATAATCCCGTTTTTGCCACACAAAAGCCGACGGCAAAAACATACGAGGAGTGGACGTTGGAGCACGAGCAAGTGTGCAGCTATATCCGGCAGTTCATGGACGACAACATGTACAACCACATTCGCAGAGAGATGAATGCCAAGGAGCTTTGGGAGAAACTGCAAAAGCTCTATGCCTCCAAGACTGAAAATAACAAATTCTATCTCTTGATGAGGCTGAAGCAAATTCGGTACAAAGATGGCTCATCTGTCGCCGACCACCTGAATGAGTTTCAGGACTTTGTGGACAGGCTGAATGGCATGGGGATCAAATTCGAGGATGAGGTCCTCGGACTCTAGCTTCTAGCAACCCTCCCAGACTCATGGGAGGTTATGAGAATCACCATTGCCAATACAGCTCCTAACGATGTGGTGACTTTGGAGATGGCTAAAGGAGCTGTGCTGAACGAGGAAGTGAGATGGCGTTCTCAGGGTACGTCCACCTCTCAGTACTCTGAGGTTCTTGTCATTGAATCAAGGGGAAGGAGCTGAGGACGTGGCCGAAAGTCTGAAGATAAAGGGCGGAGTAAGTCATGTTTTCGGTACCAGAACATGGAGTGCCACCATTGTGACAAGAAGGGCCACATCAAGAAATTTTATTATAAGTGGAAGCGTGAAAATGCTGGAAAGGAGAGGGGCGAAAAAGAGACGTGGCGAGGAAGAGTCCTCGGTCTCTGTTGTCACAGGAGGTGACCTCCTTTTGGCCTGCGAGTCTAAGGACTCTGTGAGCGTGGCCGAGCAGGCCTCTGACTGGGTGGTGGATTCTGACGCTTCCATTCACGTCACCTCCAGGATAGAGCTGTTCTCCACTTACACTCTGAGTGCCCCAAGAGTGTTGGAGTGTTGAAGATGGGCAACATGGAGACGTTCGAGATCATTGGACGCGACGACGTCTCCTTGCTGACGAACAATGGAGCCCGACTGATTTTGAGGAACGTCTGACACGTCCCCGATATTCGTAGGAATATCATTTCAGTAGGACAGCTTAATGATGAAGGTTACTGCAGTGTCTTTTGTGACGGCAGTTTCAAGCTGACAAAGGGTTCCATGGTGGTTGCTCGAAGAGTAAAAGCCTCAGGCCTTTACACGTTGAAAGCCAAGGCCAAGGTGGTAGAGGTGAATGCCACAAGATGTGTGGAATCCTCGGGCCTATGGCATAAAAGGCTCGGACACATGAGTGAGCGTGGCATGAGTCAACTGGCCAAGAAGGATCTCATCCCAGAGATGGAAGGAGAAAGGCCAAGGACTTGCCCTCACTGCATGGCGGGGAAGCAAAGAAGAGTCTCGTTTCAAGGAGACGTTTCTTCTAGGAAGTCCGAGGTCCTAGAGCTCGTCCGCACGGATGTGTGTGGTCCCCTCCCAGAAAGGTCATTTGGAGGAGTACAATACTTTGTTTCCTTTATTGACGATTGCTCGAGGAAACTGTGGGTGTTCCTGTTGAAGACCAAGGATCAGGTTGTGAAAATCTTTGAACAGTTTTATGTCCTCGTTGAGCGTAAGACCAGGAGGAGGTTGAAGGCCGTCCGAAGCGACAACGGTGGAGAGTACATTGGGTCGTTTAATGCCTATTGTAGAGATCATGCATCAAACATCAAAGGATTCCACCGCAGACGCCACAGTTGAATGACATGGCCGAAAGGATGAATCGCACCCTGATGGAAAGGGTCAGGTGCATGTTGTCTGAGGTCAGGCTTCCGGGATCTTTTTGGACCGAACCCTTGAAAGCAGCCGCCCACGTGATCAACCGGTCGCCCAGTAAACCTCTGGACGGGGAAGTTCCAGAGAGGATTTGGATCAGAAAGGAGCCAGCGTACAGCCATCTTCGGACATTTGGCTGCAAAGCCTTTGTTCATGTTCTGAGAGATGAGAGGAGCAAGCTAGAGACAAAGACAAAATAATGCATCTTTCTGGGCTATGGTGAGGACGAACTTGGGTATAGGTTCTATGACCCAAAAGAAAGAAAGTTGGTCCGGTGCCGAGATGTGGTCTTTCATTGAGGAAGAGACCATCGAGGACATTGGGAAAGAAAAGAAGTCTCAGCTCAATACTTTTCGGACTGACAGGGTTGATGTTGATGCTGTCTGTCCAGTACCTCTTGAGTCCGATGTTGGCAGATCAAGAGTGGCTGGCAACCATGATGAGGCGGTTCCAGCTCCTCAGGAAGATCAAGTTGAAGATCTGGCCCCTCAACAGGCCGAGGAGGCCCCTGTGAGACGGTCGTCCAAGGAGAGACGTCCGTCCGTCTGCCTTCCAGCAAGTGAGTACATCTTCCTCATTGATGTTGGAGAACCTGAAGATTTCGATGAGGCCATCCGTAGCATTCAGAAGGATTAATGGTTTGAGGCCATGAAGGAAGAGATGGCCTCTCTTCATGAAAACTATACCCTTGAGCTGGCTAAGCTACCCAAGGGAAAGAAGGCCTTGAAAAACATGTGGGTCTTCCTGCTGAAGACGACCGAGGACGTGAACAAGCCAAGACATAAGGCACGGCTTATAGTGAAGGGCTTTGGTCAACGTAAGGGTGTTGACTTTGATTAATTTTTTGCACCTGTCGTGAAGATGTCCTCGGTCCGTGTGGTGCTCGGACTGGCAGTGGCTTTGGATCTAGAGATTGAGCAACTGAATGTCCGGACAGCTTTTCTCCATGAAGATCTTGAGGAAGAAATCTACATGGAGCAACCAGATGGTTTTGAAGTCGAGGGGAAGGAAGGACTGGTCTGTCGTTTGAAGAAGAGCTTGACGGGCTAAAGCAAGCTCCAAGACAGTGGTACCAGAAGTTTGAGTCTATCATGGTTGGACGAGGATACCATAAGATTACTTCCAACCACTGTGTCTTTGTCCAGAGATTCTCAAAAAATGACTTTGTCATTCTCCACTTTTATGTGGACGACATGCTGGTTATCGGACAGAACAGTGCTCAAATCAAGGAGTTAAAAGAGCAACTGGGATAGTCTTTTACCATAAAAGACCTCGGACCGGCGAAGCAAATTCTAGGGATTAGGATATTTCGAGAACGAGGGGACAAGAAGCTCTGACTGTCCCAGGAAGGCTATGTTAAAAATGTGCTTCAGCGATTCAATATGGAAAGCTCCAAGTCTGTTAGTACCCCTTTGACCAACCATTTTAGGCTGAGCAAGCAGCAGTGTCCGTCCTTGGACACCGAGAAGGCGCGCATGAGTAAGATACCTTACTCCTTGGCCGTAGGTAGTCTAATGTACGCGGCCGTGTGTACGCGGGCGGACATTGTACATGCAGTTGGCCTTGTAAGACGATTTCTCTCAAACTCAGAGATGGAGCATTGGTCCGCTGTAAAGTGGATTTTAAGATATCTCTGTGGGACTTCTAAGACGGGTTTGCAGTTTGGAGGAGAGAAGCCTCAGCTGATTGGGTACACGGATACAGACATGGCCGGGAACGTTGATTCTCTAAAATCAACGTCCGGATACTTGGTAAAATTTGCGGGAAAGGCGGTCTCCTGGCAGTCCAAATTGTAGAAGTGCGTCGCTCTCTCGACTACGGAAGTAGAGTTTATTACCGTGACCTAGGCCTGTAAGGAAATTCTTTGGATGAAGAAGTTCGTCCAAGAGTTGGATCTAAGGCAAGAGATGTACGAGATCATCTGTGATAGTCAAAGTGTCATTCACTCGTATAGAAACTTCTCATTCCATTCCATGTCAAAGTACATTGATGTGCGATATCATTGGATGAGAGATGTTTTTGATTATGGACAGCTATCAATTGAAAAGATCTGCTCGGATGATAATGGCTCGGACATGTTGACCAAAATTTTTGCCAAAGGGAAAGCTGGAAGCTTGTTGTGACATTGCCGGTCTAACTAACTTCACTCCCACTCGGTTGTGAGGGAAAGTTTGTTGGGGTCACTCCCTCGTGATACTTATGTCCGCGGACTCACAAGGTAGAAAAGGTCTCGGACTTTCTTGAGTAATCCGAGAAGCCTGTCATAACTGACGATGACTCATCAGAGGCGTCATATCCGAGAGGTTGCTGAGGACATGGACGAGGAGCTAGAAGCCTAGGCATTGACTCTCTCTCGTAGGCCTGTTGTAGCCGCGTTTTTCAGGTGGGCTGGTTACCCACTTTGATTGGTGAATCAGGCGGCTATAACTTCCTAGGGTGTCAGGCCTACCATTCTGGCACGCTGAGCGTGCGCCTATCATGGCAGGCCTAGGGGGCATAATCCTGCCACCCTACTGGCAGTAGGGTGGTTGGCCGACCACTAGGTCCTTTGTGCATATAAAGGCTTGTGCCATTGCTTGTCTTGCAAAAAGGGGGGCTGTTGTGCATCTTGGAGTGCTTGTGCCGTGTCTTTGAGGGCAATTTTGGAGTGAGCATTGAGAGAGCTGTGGGCAAGCCATGTTGTAAAGATAGAGTGAGAAACAATTTTAGAGAGAGATTATGAGATATACTCTTGAGAATGTTTTTCCTTTGTTTGAGCTTGTGTAGTTAATATTCTTGTAAACAATCATTCTTTATAGTGTATTATTTGGTCGTTTTTTCCCTTGGTCAAGAAGGGTCTTTCCACGTTAAAACTCTCGTGCGTATTTCTCTTGTTTTTCTATATTTATTTTTGGCCGTTTGTCCGAGAGCTCTACTCTGTTGCTGTCCGAGTGTTTTGTCCGCTCGGTGATCGTGCCTTCCGTTTTGCGCCAATAGGCAACTACGTGGACTGCTGTGTTAAATCTGATCTGAAGTTTTCTTCCGCTTGTGTAACTATGTTCTTGATCTGTTGATCACGTGATACACTGCTGTTGTGTTGCTTAATTTACTGAATTATTGAGGCACGTGATAAAGGCATCTCATGCAAGTGCTTCTGATGGATTTGCTGTAGCTGCACTTTGCCGTGTACAAATTGCAGCTGTTGCTGGCGCAAATTGCCAATAGTTGATACTCTGCTTCCTAATTTTCTGGTGCTCCAGTTTAGTAATGACAGCTTGGATATGCTATATTTTAACAGCTTGTTAACACCCGATGGCCTACCTCTTGTCGGTTGGCAGACCATCATTGCGGGTGACACCGTGGCTGATATCTCCCATGCCCTCCAAAGAAGATGAAGGGAATCACCAAGAGGTTGCCTCGAAGGGCAGGCATGAGAGAGATTCCTCTGAGCAGCCCTGGCTAGAGCCTCGGCGACTCAAGTTACCACCTCACCTGCTCAGTATACAGAGTCAATGGACACTAAATACTATTTTTCATGACAATGTGGAGATTATTGGGGCAGAGGTGCATCTCAGCCTTGGGGTTCCTCTTCCGTAGGCTTTCTTGGAGGTTCCTACACGTGAGAGATCTATCTGGGTTCCTCGCCTGCAAATTTCCCTAAATATTCATTCATGTGAGGGATATGGCTGAGTTCCTTGACCACAAATTCTCCCCGAGATTCATCATACTAGGTGTCCAATTAACAGTGTGGAAAAGAGTTCATGTTGTGGATCATGAGGAGACTGAGAATGATCTGAGTGCTCCCTCTCACTATTCAGCCGGTGAGGACAAGCTGATGGCTTATGCTTTTATCTACTGTGGAGGCAATGGCGGATGTTCCCATTGGATTTCCAGGTCTCGCTAGATCTACTGACGAACCTGCTCGCTGGGTGCTTCCTGTGATTGGATTTGCCGAAATGTTCCCTAGATCTTGCTCATAGGAAAGTGGGAGATCTAGGGGCATCAGGGAGGTTCCCCAGATGGAGCTCCCTGGCCCTTCCTGTGCAACCCGAACCCAACTCACCCATTTCAACCCCAACTTAAACCATAAATAATTAATATAAATTCATCAT
>JAODPA010027065.1:0-12676 GCA_025585075.1 Nepenthes mirabilis
ATTATCATTATATATTTTAAATATAGGACATGCGTAATGCGGGTTTTTTTCACTCTTAATAATAATCAGACCGTATAGTTGTCCGGGCTTGACCCTCAGTACACATAAACACGAGAAATTGTGAGGGGAATTCTATGATTTGTACGAGCATGCATGTGCGTGCCACGCATTGCAAATAGCGTGTGGGAGTTGGAGCCAAAATTGCTTCTCTCCCTTCGCTCCTATCTCTCCCCCCGCCCTCTCTCTCTCTCTCTCTAAATGCACCATTTATTGGAGGTTCAGCATTCAGTCTTGCCTTTTCTTCCCTCACTCATTCGCGTGTTTCTTCCGGCCCCAGAACCTCCCGAGGTTGTGAAACTCTCATTACACAAATAGCAGATACACACAGAAGAGAGCGAGAGAGACACAAGTGTGGTGGAGAGAAAGTGAGAAGACAGTAGAAGAGAGAGAGAGAGACGGCTTCATCTGTCGGAGACAAATTGCCTCCACCTCTGAGAGATCAATGCCCACTATGTGTTTTTCCACGCATTAAAAATTTCATTAATTCCCACTCATAATCACTCCCACCTCTTGCTCTCTTCCTCCATCGTCAAATTTCTGATTCGACCTTTTTGGGTTTTCATCCTCGCTTTCGATCGCTACCTCTTTAAAAGAAAGAGGGAACAGGTGCCCAAGGTGTTTCAAATCGCTTTATTCCTAGTTTCTAATTCTTAAGAACTTTTGGAATTAGGGTTTTTTGAGGTATATAGTTCTGTTTATCTTTATGAATCTCATAGGGCTCAAGTCCGGATCATTTCTACGAACTCCGTGGATTTCAGTAAACCGGCTCTCAATTTGGAGAAGTTGAAACCGTTTCTTGGTTTTAGGATCATCCATTTAAGTTGCTGCAGATAGTTGTGGTTCCCATTTATTGGGCATGAGGTTAACTCGTCGAGACATTGGGGATGTTGGTTCAGCGAGTTCAATGCTCTGACTGATTTGTTTACCGAAATAGAATGTTCTGACTGGTTGCTGTATGATTTCTTGACAGATGATTAATATTTACTGGTCTTGGGTATGGAAGAGGATTGTACTTACAGAACTGGGTGAGCATTGATGAGAGTTGGAAATCAGATTTGCAACGCTTATGGTTCGTGGTGGGGTTCTGTTTACTTTGAATTTAATATCCATAGGGGATGCGGATGCCTTTTGGATTTGAATATAAGGTGGAGGTTATGGTTCTTTGGTGGCCTAGCAAGCAGGACAGGGGATCAGATTGTAGAAGACCTTTTCCTTTCTCGAGAGCCCATTTAGCTTGACGTAGCTCAATCAGAATCCAGTCCTAAAAGCTTTTAATTTTTTTCCAGTTGCAACCATTCAAGATTTTGGGGTTTGTTAAGTTATTCTAGTGCAAATTATAGCATTAGTTGGCTCCGTAGTATTGGTTGTATAGCAGCTTCGCAATCTGTGGACCAATACTGGGCAGGTGTTTTCTATACTCGTGGCAAGTGTATCTGGGATTCAATTATTGGATTGTGGAGTTTAAGGTGAAGTTTATTGAGGAGTACTGAAGGTCGAAATCAATGCTGGGACATGGTGCATGGACAAGAGCTTAGTTGCTGTTTCATTCTCCTTTCGGAACACGGATACGGGATAATAATTACTGCATTTGTGTTTTTGGAAGGTGACAGTTTGGTGAATCCATTGTCTTTCTGCAATGTCTCGCTGCTTTCCTTTTCCTCCTCCGGGATATGAAAAGAAGGCTAGAACAATCGATCCGGACCTGCTAAGAAAGGTTAATCTTGTTGCTTCTCCATATGGCAATAATCTGCATAGTTATGTCATGCAACCCATTACGACCAACTTTTCCCATGGAAATGGAATCTGCTGTGGCTTATATGGTAACTGGGAGAGCCTATCGGTGTTCCATCTCCATTTACTGCCAAAGCATTTAAGTGTGTTTACTTCCTGCCATTGAGTTGGTTGATGCTACCATGACTAATTACTCGGTCAATGTCTGGCCAGTTGAAGTTACTGAAATGCAGATAGTAGAGAATGTAGATAGCTACTTAAATGAAATCAGTAAATTCTGCGTGCAGAAATTAGATAAGCTTAAAAGTTGTAGTTGTTGGCATAATGGTTGTGTACGAGCTCTATGATTACTATAAGCTAAGCAATAGTAGGCATCCATCACCTGATTTTTGGTGAATTGTGACCTGTATTGTCTCTTCTCATTTCCTTGCCTAGATCTTCTAGTATGATTCAATGAGCGACCCTTCTATTATAGTTAAATATGAGAGATGTTTCTTGTACATCTTTTGCCATTATGCTATTACATGCAAAATCCGAAGGTTAAGGAACTTGGAGACATCAGTTATGCTGAAAAGCTATATAGATAGATATTTAGACTTAAGGAAACATTCATTCATCTATCTTTGCAACAGTTTCTTTTACTAAGCATAGAAATGAAAGTTGCTACATTCTTTATCCATGAGCACTCCAAAGAATTAAAAGTAATCCATGTAGTTTCCTTTTTTTTGATCCGTCTCATGACCTAGATGTAGAAACAAGTTAGATCATTAACCTCCCCCATTGTAAGCTACATTAGATATATCCTTGGCCACCATTTTGTTGCAAAGGAGATGAAGCAGATTGCCTTGCCTATGTCAAATCACATTGATGCTAAATCCTCTTACCTTTTCCATTTACCGCTCCCTTCATATTATAGGTGATCTTTTTATTTTTTACCATCCCTGGAAAAACGAAAGGGATCGATGGTAGCATCCTTGCTGCATCATACATCATGTCAAGGAAATTAAACTGTTGGCTTCCACCTAAAAGTTAGTATAATCCATGTCAGAAAAGTTATGGTGTAGAGATCTGCTGGCTCCTTCTCCCTCTAAAAGAAAAAATGGATAATTTAAGGAACCCCTTAGTGTGTTCATGGAGGGATAATGTGGTATAATTCAAGGAACCCTTTTGGAAAGGCCTAAAGGAATTTTAGCAATTAATTACACTATTTATTCAAGACAAAATGAAGAGATCACATTCCATTTTGCTGGGTGGAAGATGAACTTTCTGTCTTCTTCTATAAGAAGCTCTTTGAGGTTTTCAAGATTTTCTACATGTAGATGGGTGTAGATATGTGACAACAAAATATGCTAAAGGAAGGCACCGGATGCTCTTCATAACATTTTCTGTCTGGCTTACAGAAATTTGTTTACAGAGCTGTGAGCCGTTTACCCGGTTTATGAAATGTGTTGCAGTATGAATTCTTTTTAATGTTTGCAGCTGAGTGCCTATACCTCGTAGCCAAATGGGGTTTGAGCTCAACTAAATTAACTCAGATCCACTACTCTGCTTAATTTAGGCAGCACCCTCAGAGCTCCACTTAGACAAGAAAAAATGGGAGGATGAGGTCCAATATGTTATCCTGCCTTTTATGCACAAGATTTATGCATCTCCACCTTATAATTCATTCTCCTTTGACCCCGGCACTTCCCAGAAAAACCGTAATGGTTGAGAAATAAAATTTTATCCGTTTTTTCCCTTGGTAGTAGTGTAGTACTTAGGTATTTACAGATGCAGCTGAAACAATATAATTTCTGTTGCCCAAATTGCATATTGGTATAAGCTCTCCAAATTGTCAGCAAATTACTACCTAAAAGGAGAAAAAGAAACTAAGTTCCTCTATTCACATAAGAAGGGGGGATGTACTTATGTCAGCATCACTCTGTTTGTTGGCATATCTTGCCTCTGTTGATCAGATTCAGTTTTTTTGTAGTCCACTGTACATCTTGTACATCTCTTAATATTATGGTCTAGCATACAAAGATATGATATGCCACAGACTTAAAGGCTATTCTTCTAAGTGATTCTATAGCTCTTTGCCTATACCAGTGCTTTTTAATCCATCTATAGTCTTCGTCTCAGCCACTGGCTTGCTTTTGTGTATCCAAGAAACTCAAGATTTCTTTCCAGATTGCCTCTGTAATAACGAACATAAAGTGAAGATGATCTCTGGTCTCTTCTTCACTACGAAAAAATTCACATTGTCGCTTCTGTCTTGTACCTGCTTTTCAGATTGTCTTTGTTTTGAAGCTTAAAATTGGGCTGCAAGCCAAACAATTAAAGTCTTTTTTGCAATATGCAGCTATCCCAGCAATATCATAGCAATTCATATTTGCAAATCACCCATTAAGACTTTTGAGGGGATAGTGAATTTGCCACTCTGGTCTGCCGTCTAGATTATTGCCCCATTTCTTTCTTTCATTCACTACATTGCTAGGTTTTGAGCTTCAATAGGTTGTCAACCATCAGCAGCTATCATTATATTGAAACTGCCAAAACAACTCTCTGCCTTGGGATATACTGCACTTACTGATCTAACCACCCACTCATTATGAGCTTTAATGCAAGGATCAATTATTTAATTTTAATAGCATCCTAGTCTCCAATTGTGCTTGTTGTATATGCCATTTCCTCCTTGTTTCTCATTATGTTTGGCTTGCCAATGTACCACGTGCCTTAGTAGCTTTTTTCAGAAGCTCCTATGAATAATGGAAGCTCCTATGAGTTTTGTCAACTACTAGCTCTTTTGGGAAGTAACAAAATCAAGGACCGGTAGATTTGCAAACTAAATAGACCATTTATGTTCGACTTCATAAGACAAGAAATTTAAGGTCCATGGTCTGATCCTATCCTCAATTCTGTCAATTAGATGTTTGCAGTTCACATAAGTAAGCCTTTTAGCTGTCAATGCAACACCAAATATCTCAATTCTAGCTTGCCTCCTTTAATGAAATGAAGTGCAGAATTTTCTGCTTTTATCACATGAGAAATCCCTTCAAAATGAACCTGCCTTTTTTTTTTTTTATCTGTTTTCTGGAAATCAAAATCCTCTTGGAAACTGCCAGAAACAGAATTGATGACTTTCCACCGATTTGTCATTTCTTCTACATTATGTTGGAAATTGTCAGCATAGTTCTTGGGTATGACCTTAGTTGAGTTGCATTTAGGATGACATCTGAATCCCTCTCAACCGTGAAGCCCCTTCTGCAGTCTCAAAAGGTATTCCTGGGCTAATGTAAAAGGGGAAATGGGATCCCTTTGCCGTGAATCCTCCTCCTCACAGAGTCACCGTACAATCTTCCATTATTGAATAGTTTCCAAATCAGATTAGAAGGAAAACAAATGGGCTCATTCAAAACCATGTGCAACTAAAATGAAGAAAAAGAAAGCAATCTAGGCTTCCAAATAATGCTGTCAAGTTGATCTGGCACCACCACAACCCATGGAGCAATGCAAACAGTCACACGATCTCCTGTAAAGAGTCTATGTCCCATACAAATAAATCTTAGACATCAGACTTGTCTATGGTGCTCTGATTGAACATAATCAGCAACTAAAGCACATTTATCAGCTGGAAAATTAAATAGAAGGGCAATGCTGTCCCTTGATGTAACATCTTCTGTCCGGGGATCAGACCAAATCTGACAGGCTTGCCAAAACAAAATATGTGCTCTGACACAGGTTCAGTGTTCTGGAAATCTCTCCGTAAGCTAAGGCCATAGACATTCATGGAAGGGAAAATAAAACAATTCAAAGAATCGTGCCTTAAATAGCAGCAATAACCCTTCTCCAAAGACAATCTTTCTCCACCACATACCTCCAAGTCCACTTACCTGAAAGCACATTATTGAAAACTTTTTCCGGAAATCCCAAACCCCTAACTGCCTAGGCTGCTTGACAATCTTCCATCTCACCAAATAAAACTTGAAAGTGTACTAAAAGTCTGAAGCTTTTGGTGTTATTTGTGAGGGAAAAAGTTGCTTGTTGGATATAATAGTGATTATTTTAGGAGAGAACTATAGAGCTAGACTCATCTTTATTTTTCTTCTTCCTTGTAAGAGTCATGGCTGTTAGATGAAGCTAAGACATGAACTTCCTTGATGACATCAAAGATTTTTTGCCATCCAAGTGCCTGCTGCTGTATGTGCTACTAATGATGGTATGGTTTTAATCTGATTATGCTCAAAATTGTGCATATGTAAGATGCAAGTGATAGGTCAAGTCTTGCCATTTCTGAAGTCTGCTTTGGTTGCTCCCTTTATTTCAATTTGAGCGCTACCTTCTTAATATTGCTACAAAAGTGGGAGGTACTTCTTTTGATATGTGGGTTAAAGGGCTGACATATCCGCTTTTGCTAGGCCCAAGGGTCCCTTGGTATGGACACTACGTTTCTTCCTCCTAGAGATATGACTCTATATTTTGAGTGCATTTTTTGAGTTTTGGGAAATCTTTTTTCTCTCTCCCTTCCTCTTTCCGCAGGGGTAAGGAGTTGAAATGATAGTTAAAACAGATGCTTGTCTCTGGTGACTTGAGAATTAAATCACTGAATGATCCACCTCTTGAAGCTTGTATGTATCTGTTAAAATTTCTTCTTAACAAATGTGGATATGTCGTAAAGTGGGATTAAATATGGTTTCGGAATTTCAGAAGGACCTTGTCATTAATGCTTCTCTAGGGAAAAGAGGGGCAAAAAGGTCCCCTTAATAGCTCAGCTACTAGGTCCCTTGGTGCTGAAACTGAGTAGGGATCAAATCCACCTCTGCAGGCGTTGAAGAATGAAGACTTGACACGGTGTCCCTTAAATTACACATATATTAATTTACTGACAAGAAAATTGAAGAATTGAGCATACCTGCGCATACATATATAGCAACATTGGTACTGTTAGTTCACCCATCTGCTGCTTAAGAAAATTATTGTGTGCATGAAATGAAGGTGTTGAATGCTCTAGACATGATGCATAGCCTTTCTCTCATGGGTAAAGTTGGTTGATTTTCTTCCTTTAACAAATGATTCCATTTCTGTTTACTAATTTCTGAATAACACATCAACTGTAATTTTTCTTTATGTCATTTTTCACCGTTTCACCTATGAAAAAAAAAAGTTGCTGCTTTTAATTTTGTAAATTGTGAAGGATTTGTAGCAGTGAGCTGACTTATGCCAAGATTTTTATTCAGTTTTCTTTTACACTGTTTTCTGCTTTCTTTGTTCGTTTTTTGGAGGGTGGTGTTTAACATGTGAAGATAAATATGAATTATAAAAAACTATGAAAAAAATTAGACTACCCTGTTTATGACTCACATAACAGCGGAAATACTAGAATCAATTGAATCACTAGCAACGACAAGCTTAAGTCCTGGATTTAATCTCAAATGAAAGATACTTACCACAACCCAAATACACTGAATTTTGAATATTCAAAGAGAATATAAAAACATACAATATATTATATTCTTCTCTTTCCTCATTCACTCCACTCTCTCATGTACACAAACCCACTGAGAAGCCATCCTCTGTATCTCTGCTTAATGGCTTCCATAATTATACTGAATAAACTCCATGGAAAAATGTGGCCTTCTGTTTCTCATTCTTTCTACACAATTATTGAATTCATATAAGATCCAGCTGTCAATATTTAATATTTGTAAAAAAATATAGTAAGAAAAACTCTACAGCCCCTAATTTCTCTTCCTTACCAGAAGTTATAAGATTCAACTGCGCCTCATCTTATTTTATTTTTTTGGTTTTTTTTTTTTTTTGTGTGNGGGGGGGATCTCCCTCTGCCTCTCTGCATTGAATATCTCATTTGTTTTTGGCTCTGAGAGAGATTTTCCTCGGTAGTAGTAGTTGTTTTGTTGTTTCCATTCTAGTAACCTTTCTGGTTTAATGGTATGATTAGCCTATTGTTACCTTTTATTGGTTGTGTACTGATAATTTTGTTCTCCATTGGGTCAAGGGTATGACTGCATTGATGAAGCATTACTATCTTACCCCTTTTAAGCAGTAGGTAGATTCAAGAGTCTGGTTTCCACCTTTTTAATTACCACGTACGCAAGTACAACCCTTTTTGCATTCTCAATGATTAGCTTACTAATTTAAAGAAGCAAAAGTATTTGGAACTGTATGCAATGTCAAACTTCCATTTTATCACTGGCACATTGAAATTATGTACATCACTCTAATCAAGTGATTTGACCTGTGAAGTGCCAAGCTTGTCAAACATATCAGCGATGAATATGCATGTTGAGATCCATAATTATTGGTTAGGCCATTTACCTGTTACTGCCAAGCAGCCAAACATCCTCATTCGTGGCAGGGTCCTAGCAGTGAGTACGAAAGGTGACCCAAAACAAGTCTTTTTTATATTTTGGGCCTCCAACATGCCAAACCCAATTGTTACTCATGATCGGTTGTTGATGATTAAACAAAATATATGACCAAGTATGCATGTGTAAATAGGTAGATTACCTGAATATAAATTGTTTCATTATGGGATGCACATTTTAGCGCCCACTCTGATTATGCTGTGTGCATGCATACCCCTATGTGTCTGTGTGCGTGCTAATTATAAATCAAGAATATGCATTTTAATGCATCATTTTACGAGTGGGTTTGTTGCTTATTCACAACCCGCATTGGTGCCCAAGTGTGTAAGAATAATTTCTTAAACCTTGAGCGTGGTAGATTTCATTTGATTATTTACAAAGGCTAAAAGATAAATTTGGTCCTAACGAATTTTTATCTAAGCTGGTTTTATGACCCCAGTTCTTAACTGCTGAGTGCAGGTTGAGGTTCTTTATAAAATGTGATATTTGTTTTCAAACATCTCTATTGATGACTGCTAACCTGATGATTTTAAGGGATGAATAGCTTTTTTCTCCCCTGTGTACTTCACTATCTAATTTTTGAGCTCGTTCATCCTTGATGAAGCCGATGAGATTATAGCTTCTGCCACATCTTTTAATTGTTTTGTTGGTTGCAAATCTTTGTCCTAATGGTTTTCAGTGAAGTACTCATATCTAATGATATGACATTCAGGAGAAGCCCCAAGAGAAGAAGCACAAAAGGGAGAAGAGGGACAAGGAGAAGAAAGAAGGCAAAGAAAAACGGGAGAAAGAGGATAAAGAAAAGAAAGACAAAAAGGAGAAACATAGAGATAAAAAGAAGGATCGGAATAAAGATGAAAACAACTTTCTTTCTGGCACCAACAGGCTTTCAGGACAATCAGATGGTTCTAATGGGGAGAATTTCACTGCGAAAAGTAGGGATACGGCAAAAGACAAAAGTATTGCATTGGATGACAGGAGAATTGCAGGCAAGCCTCCTGCTCACAACGGAGTGGAGCTCAGTCAAAATAACCATCAGGCCACAGAGACCAAAGATCTTGTATACGTCCAAGAATGTCATAGCTGGACCACAAATGAAGAAAGGAGAGCAAGCAACCAATTGCTGGAGAAGCATGCAGGTGAGGGACGAAGAAAGATTGAAGGAATTGTCCCATTGGCTGGAAAGAATATGGCTGCTCTTGTGCACGGAACAAAAAGAAACCAGGATAAGAAGAAAGCTAATGATGGAAACGAGGATACGAAGATATGGACAAGACCCAGTGGAAATGCATTGGCTCTAAACTCTGCTGGAATGGCTCAGAATAGAGCTGAAGGAATGGCAAAACCCATGGAGAACATTGACTTAAGAGTGGACAAGAAGGAAAAGGACAGAGAGAAAGAGGCTGATCATAAAGAAGACAAACGAAGGGATAAAGACAGAGATAAAACAAGTAAGAAGGATAAAGACAGAGAAAAAGAGAAGAAAAATGATAAGGAGAAGAAAGTGAAGCAGAGTGAACATAGACAGATAGAGCAGTTGAGAACTAATGATAACAGCACGAGCGACATAGAGCAGTCAAGAGTTGGCAATCCTCCAGGTGTGCAAAATAATAGACTTCATCCAAATGAGGGTGACTATGAAAATATCAGGAAGCGGAAGGAGCTTGTGCCCAATGTAGTAGTTCATGGTGAGCAACTCCTCAAAATTTGTCAATGCAGATACTGCTTTTCGTTGAATGCATGGTCTTTTGTCTGATGTCACTGAAAATGGTGGTAAATAAAGTTAGGTGCAGCACCTACCTAGCCCACTGTTCTAATTTCTGTGTCACTGAATTATGACTTCTCAGAGAATATTGTGCTAATATTAATTGCTAAAAGCTTATTGGGAGCATTTTCTACTGTGACGTTTACTGCATGTGTCTCTGATTTGCCTATTTGGTAGCTGACCTAATTGCTGTTGCTCTTTGAATTTATCTTAACAGAGGTTGATGTTGGGCCTAATAAGATGGCAAGAACCTTGGCTTCCTCTCGCCTGTTGACAGAGAATGGAAGAAGCTTGGAGCCTTGCCAGACTCCCATCATCTTTGATTCGGTTGTTCAGCGGGCACCCGGCAGTATTAAGGCCGATAGTAAAGAGCCAAAGCGAAATGGTACTATAGATGCTCATCTCTTTAGAAGGTCTTCCCAGGCAACTGCCCATGCTGATCAAAATGCGGAAACTTCTAGAAAGCCGCCCCATCCTGACACCAAGTATCTTAGCCAAGTGCTTTCAGTGCCAAAAATGGACGAATGGTCTGGCTTTGATGACCAAGAGTGGCTGGGTGGCAGTGGCCATTCCAAATGGAGAAATCCAAAGCTGGAAACTCGTGATGTTTCAGAAGCACCCGCACCACAGGTATGGGCGGAAGCACTGAAGATAGAGTCAGCTGATGTTATTGCTCTTCCATATGTTAATCCTTACTGATTTTCCTCTTCAATGAGCCTGCCTCCTGCCTGCCCCATCTGCTGAGCCTTTAGTTAAGACAAAGTGCAGCAAAAGGATCTCTGAGAAGGAGAAATGATCCTTCTGTATGTATAATTTCTACAACAGGGACACGGAATTCTGGCAGCAATGGCCTCGAGGTTGGACTCGGTTTCTCTTTCCGTGCATTGCAAATTCTGGGCTGCTTCACCTTTTCAGAGCAAAAATTCGAGAGGCTGATATTTGGCAAACACCTAATTCTTTGAGAAAATGGGATATTCAGAGGGTCTAAAGAGGCAATTTCAGTAGGTGAGAGATTTCAGATGCTTTCAGGATGCTTTTGCTAATTTCATTGATTGCAAGAGAAAACTAGCTGTGGTTGATTTTGCACCACGATTTTGATTTGTAACATAATATACTCTTTTATATTTTACATGAAATGTAAGATGAAGGAGGATAATGAGAAGAGGTGGTTTAATTAATTTATTTAGCTATCCTGTTGTTACTTGCTATTGTCCTGAATCTCCTATTCTAACTTGAGACTACTACAGCTAAGCTCTCATCCCCCCCCCCCTTCTCTTTTTCGTTTTTTTTTTTCTGAAAAGAGGGGTTGGAGGGGGGGGGGGGGGTGAGGAGTTTGTCTTTGATGCTTATGCTAAATTCCTTGAACGATAATAATGTAAATTTCTAACCAAGTTATCATGAATAGGAATTAAGTTGTTTAGGAAAATCCTAATCACATGGGGGTGGATCGACGTGTTTGTTAGAGAGTGATAGTGTAGAAATGTGAAATTGATATATTTCTAATAATAATTGATGTGTACTAAAAATTTAAATTATTGTATGAATTAAAAAGTCAGTATTTTTGAGTGATCTGAAAAAACATGGGTTAAGATTTTGTAATTGCAAATTCAAATTTTGTACATCATAATAATTAAATAAGAGATAAAAGTATATGAAAGCTGTTATCTGATATACTCTTTAATGTTTAAATCAATATTTTTTTTTAAGAAGATGAAGAAGAAAATTGAAAGATCTAAAGAAAAAAAGGGATGGGTGCTAAGAAAATTAAATTTGGAAGATTGGGCTCCCTAAATTTTGATGAGTAAAGAAAAAACAATTTGTAAGTAAATCACACAATTTGCCTCTTCTTGTATTGAACAATGCTTTGTATTCTTAGTTTAGACGTTATATAATCTATATTTTTTAAATTTGTGTATCTGTTGTCTAGAGTGTTACATTACATTAAATTTTAATTGTTATGTTAATTGTGTTACCATTCAATTGTTAATTCTTGATACTTATTTGGCCAATACTACTTGTTTTAATACAACTAATTATCTCTTAATTACATACAATAATTTATCAGAATTAACTACCTTATTAATTATTTTATCAAACAATTAATTGTTTTGATCGTTCATACCTCTGGTAATCCAATCAATTGGTTGATCAGTCAAGTCTTTGGTGAAGTCTTTCTTTGAACTAGTTTCATATCAAGTTGATTGACTCGATTGTTTTAGCAACTCATTTTGCATTGACAACTCGTAGGCCTTAGATTTGTGTCAGGTCGATGTGTTGTTTGAACTATACCCAAAGTGAATAAATTGTTATATTTTTAAAAAAACTGCCAATAAAAAAATTCAAATAAAAAACAGCTTTTTAAAAAGTGAACCACACACCCTTATTATTATTATTATTATTATTATTCCTTTCCTGTCACTGGGACTCAGTGGACTGCAGGGGTCGTATATGAAAATCCCTCACCACGTAGTATGGATAACTGATTTAACTTCGAAGCTCCAATAATTTGATTTCATAGGAGACCAATAATTCTTTTTTGATTCAAATCAATTTGTTTGGGAAGGTGAAGCCAAACTGAAATCCCTTATATAACGTGCTAAAATTAATTAAAAATTGCTCCAAAATTTTCCCCATAAATTAATTGATTATGTGTGCACCCGCTTTTGATTTTGTCCAATGAGATCAACAAAGGACAAAACTACTACTTGTTACTATTAATTACTAACAAACGTTATTGCTTATACTAAATTTAATT
>JAODPA010027066.1:0-37323 GCA_025585075.1 Nepenthes mirabilis
TAACAAACAAAGAAGCAGAAGGAGAAAACCAACAGAAGCAATTGGGGAGACAGAGAGGATTTGAGGGTTAGGATTTCGTGGGAAGAAAGAGAGAGAGAGAGAAGGGAACGGCGCCAATGAAGGTGGCTCATGGGCCAACGATGGTCGAGGACGGCTGAGACGGACCGACTTTTAATCCACCACATAAAGCCTCCGTCAAGTCTAAATTCCTTAATGGTCAAAAAATAGGTGGACATAAAAAAAATTTCTTTTCTTCTTTTATAAAATCTGAGATGCATATTAGAAATTATTAATTTCATTTTTTTCAAAAACAATCAGGGAAATATGCTAACATTCATAGGTTCATAACAGCGGAACAATATTACATGTATCCTCAAAACATCAAAAGATAACATGATTAAATCTCTTCAAAAGTCTGCTCCGGCCCGCTAAGCCACTTAGCTACACCATAAAAATTCTACTCAACCTCGTCCTCCATGAGCCTTTCGTCATCTAAAAATAACAAGAATAAGCTACAAAGCCCAGCAAAATACTCATATGCAGAAAGCAGAGAACATAACATATACATATAAACGAATATAATTTAGCATACGAAAATTATCATGTCTTTTAGTTTAGAATTTTCTTAGTCTTTTTCTTCTTGTCTTGTTTACTGAAAACTCATAAAAACCATTGAGAATTCTTATCATCTTTAGGGACCGGATGGGAGCGGACAACATCGAGGACGGGTTGTGTGTAACCCCACAAGTTAAAGCCGTATTCCCTCATTATGCTCCCCGGGGCGGGAGGTAATGCCTTTAACCCGGCATACGGGGCCGTAGTCTATAGTTCTTATGCCACCAGAAAGTCCCCTCCCGTGGCCCAGGAGGCAATCCTCGAGTGTCACTCCAATATCCTTCATCCATCTTTAGCAGCAAGTTTAATGGAAACTCAGTTCATAGTTCTTATTCTTTAATGGCCATTCATCATAATTCGAAAGTCGAAAGTCGTAG
This sequence comes from Nepenthes mirabilis, assembly GCA_025585075.1. NCBI lineage: Eukaryota > Viridiplantae > Streptophyta > Magnoliopsida > Caryophyllales > Nepenthaceae > Nepenthes > Nepenthes mirabilis. The sequence continues at coordinate 993 of JAODPA010027066.1, forward strand.
AGTTCCACTTGCTGTCCGAATTAATACATTTTTCTTGTTCTTAAAGCCTTTGTTCTTAACTTCATCACTTGAAATCCGTAAGCTTTAATCATTATTGATTAGACTTAGTCGTTCGAAGGAAACGATTATGAAAGAAGCTCACCGGTCCAGGTACACGATCTACCCGTGGCTTAATAAGATGTATTAGGATCTAAGGAAGATGTTTTGGTGGAGGAATATGAGGAGAAAAATTGTAGCCTTTATGGGGAGATGCTTGGTCTGTCAGCAGTTGAAGGTTGAGTGTAGGAAGCCATCTGGTCTTCTGCAGGCTTTACCTATCCCTAGTTGGAAATGGGAAGATAAATCCATAGATTTTGTGTCAGGATTGCCGAGGATGCGTAGGAACCATGACACCATTTGGTTGATTGTCGACCGACTCACAAAATCGGCGCACTTTTTGGCCACTCGACGACTTACTCGAGGGATCTATTGGCCCGGATGTATATTAATGAAGTGATGAGATTGCACGGGATCCCAGCCACTATCGTGTCAGATCAAGACCTGAGGTTTGTCTCAAAATTTTTGAGAAGTCTGCATCGTGAGTTGGAGACGGATTTGAAATTTAGTACAGCTTATCACCCATAGACGGATGGACAATCTGAACAAACCATTCAGATTTTGGAGGACCTGTTAAGGTCAATGGTGATGAAGCTGAAAGGCAATTGGGATGACTATTTAGCCTTGGCGGAGTTTGCGTATAATAATAGCTATCAAACGAGTATTGGGATAGCTCCCTTCAAAACATTATATGGAAAGAAGTGTCGTTCTCTGATTCATTGGAAAGAGATCGGTGATAGATTACTTATAGGGCCAGAGATCATTATGGAGACTTCCGAGAAGATCGGATTGATCCATGAAAAGTTGAAGGTGTCCCAAAACTAGCAAAAGAGTTATGCCGATCAGAAAAGGTTGGAGACTTTGTCTTCTTGAAGGTATCGCCATCGAAGGACATAACAAGATTTGGGCTCAAAGGGAAGTTGAAGCCGAGGTTTATTGGCCTGTTCGAGATTTTGGAGAAAGTGGGAGAGGTAGCCTATCGTTTGGCCTTGCCACCGACTTTGGGAGAGGTGCATGATTTTTTCGCGTGTCCATACTTCGGAAGTATATTTATGATCCTACTCATGTCATTGACTTTGCGCCTCTATCGATTAGCAAAGATTTGTCATACGTCGAGGAGCCCATGCAGATTCTTAACCGTAGAGACCAAGTGCTTCGGACGAAGATGATTCCTTTAGTCAAGATCTTATAGAGGAATCATTCTCTAAAGGAGGCCAATTGGGAGAAAGAGGATAAGATCTGGGAGAAATATCCCCACTTGTTTTGATGTATGTAATGACTTTTAGGATCCATTAATTTCGAGGGTGAAATTTTCTAAATGGGGGAGAATTGTGAGGTTTCGAATACATGAAATATAATAATTAAAGGATAATCAAATTAATATAATCAAGATTTGGGCCTATTTCATTTGGGAATTTAGTTTTGGGACTGTAGGACAATTCGGCAGAGTGGGCTTGCCGAGCACTCAAGCGCTCAGGGCAGGTGCTAGGGGTAGTGCGAGTACACCTACTACGTGGCTGGCTAACGCTCGAGCATCAACCAGGAAAATAAAAGGGCTACGAGTGCCCTTTTTTCGTCATTTTGGTTGCTGCAACAAGAGAGAGAGCACAAGGAGAAAGAGTGGAAGAGGAAACTAAGGTCCCATGATCCGATTTCGATTTAGAGCGAGTTGAAAAGGTGATAGATTGGGTCGAGACAAGTGCACCCATACTCTCTTCTTTATTTTCATATATTTTTGTTCCATTATCTTTGGGTATCCTCGTTTCAATACCTAATTAAATTTATTTTTGTATTATCCATGATCTAAGTATGAAAATATATCAATTTCATAACCGATTTGTGAGGTTTGAACAATTTTTTGCACCTGAAAACTCCAACCCGTGCCCGACAGATTTTACCATTTATTTCGAGTTTTACGTATGATTTGGCTCTAAATTATTGAAACCCATGACTTGAGCATGAAATTCCATTGATTTGGTGACCGATTCCCACATTTTGTGCGGTTAATGCATATTGGAACCCTTACCTGCACCCAGCACCTCCGACCAATTTCCCACGAAACTTATGCATTCAATGGACTTAGAAATTTGAACCCTAACTTATGAACATGATTGATTTGTATTTAATTTCAAAATTTATGATTTATGTGTGAAATTATGAACACATGAGGATTTAAACTCATGAAAAATACCGAAAAATGTATCTTAACAAGTTTAAAGGAAAAAGAGCCAAGAAGGGATATTATGCGATTAAGCGATAAACTGATTGACTTATGAACCATTCTCTGGAATGACGAAATGATTGAACTGACGAATCATTCTCTGGAACGAAGAATGTTGCACTTAAGAACAAGATTCCCTAAAGAACTAAGGAACTAAGAAATTGGATCAATGATCGATCAACAGATAGTATAATTTAGCATGCCAGAGATATTACGATGAGAACTCAAGGATCATCCTGGCTGTGTTTTATAGCGGATAATATCTCTTGGTATTCCTTATTATATTGTCATGGAAGGCCATTATCTTTTATGGTACCACTTGTGGCTGATTAGCCCCGTTTATAGGGTATATATGTAGATGGTTCACCTCTGAGTCTTGAATTGGAGGAGATTGGCTTTTGATTGTGTAGATATTAAACACAATTCGGCTAAGATCAATCGATCTTTTAATTAGTAAGGCGTACTGGCCCTGACCGCTCAACGAAATAAGATTTCAGCACGTTTTAATTATTAAGAAAAGAAAAAGGGAAGAAATCGAAGGGATTCAAAAAAATATCACGAAAGCATGCTTTTATATTCATGATGCATGATCACTCATATAACTCTATTTCCTCCATATGTATATTATTATGTTGTGAATGTAAAATTATCTGTTCTTGTTATATTATACCTTGTTAAGCTCTAACTCACTCCTTACTATTTTGTTACCCCCTCAAATGATCAGCACAAATTCCTATTTGACGAGAAAGAATAGAGGAGCAGTGCCTAGCTTAGGGCTTGGGGGATGATATAATTTTGTATTTGAGGGATCTGTATATTATATTTTTAGTTTAATTGTTGGAATGTGGAATTTTAGAATTTTAGTTTGCTTTCGTAGGTTTATTAAGGGTACTCTGATGCTTAGAGGCATCTCTGTAATTCAACCTGGTGCTCGTAGTCTTATGTTGGTGCTGAATATGTTTTGTGAAAAATTTTGTGGATCCTGTGTTTGTGATTGTGTGGATTTATGCATATTATATAAGATGATTACAGGTTTTATATTAGGCAGATATCTATATTATAGCCAGGATTCTGTTGGATTTTCAATTGGTAATACGGTACGTCATATACGTGGCTCATTACAGGATTAAGGCGATGGAGATGTTGGAATACGTGAAGCAATATAATATCCACATATATGTCCAAGGAAATCCGATTTTGTCATATTTTTAATCCAACCAGAGATATTGAGGCGGATTAAGAAAGATTAGATGTGTGATCCGTTCTTAGTAGACATTATTAAAAATTTAAACCAGTACTCTAGAGTTAATTTTAATGTCCGAGCGGACGAAATCTTGAGGTTTTAAGACCGGATTTGTATGCCTAATGTCAAAGAATTGAAGGAAAAAATCATGAAAGAAGCTCATCGGTCTCGGTACCTGATCTACCCGAAAATTAATAAGATGTATCAGAATTTGAAGAAAATATTTTTGTGGAGAAATGTGAGGAAGAAAATTATAACCTTTATAGGAAAATGTTTGATTTGTCAGCAGTTGAAAGCCGAACGTAAGAAGTCATCTGGTCTTTTGCAATCGTTGCCTATTCCTAATTGGGAATGGAAAGACGTATCCATGGATTTCATGTCGTGATTGCCGAAGACACCTAGGAATCATGACGCCATTCAGGTGATTGTCGATTGGATCACAAAATTGGCATATTTTCTGGCCATTCGGATGACTTATATGAGGGACTGATTAGCTAAAATGTATATTAATAAAATAATGAGATTGCACGGAATCCTGATGACTATCGTATCAAATCAAGACTCGAGGTTTGTCTCGAAATTTTAGAGGAGTTTGCACCCCAATTTGGGGATGGATTTAAAGTTTAGTACAACTTATCATACGCAGACAAATGGACAGTCTGAGCGACCCATTCAAATTTTGGAGGACATATTAAGAGTTATGGTAATGGAGCTAAAAGGCAATTGGGATGATCATTTAGTATTGACGGAATTCACGTATAATAATAGTTATCAGGCAAGTATTGAAATGGTCCCTTATGAAGCACTATATGGAAGAAAGTGTCGTTCACTTATTTATTGGGAGGAGACCGGCGATAGACAGCTTATGGGATCAGAGATTGTTAAGGAGATGTATGATAAGATCAAGTTGATCCATAAAAAGCTGAAGGTAGCCCAAAACCAACCGAAAAGTTATGCCAATCGGAGAAGATTGAAGCTAAAATTTAAAGTCGGGGATTTTGTGTTCTTGAAAGTATCGCCATCGAAGGGCATATCCAGATTTGGAGTCAGAGGGAAGTTAAAACCGAGATTCATTGGCCCATTCGAGATTTTGGAGAAAGTGGTGGAGGTGGCTTATCGATTAGCTTTGCCATCGATTTTGGGAGAGGTTCATAATGTTTTTCATGTGTCAATACTTCAGAAGTATATCTATGATCCTTCCCATGTCATTGATTACGAGCCTCTATCGATCAACGAGGATTTATCGTACGTCAAGGAGCCTGTGTAGATTTTGGATCGTAGGAACCAGGTGCTCTGAATAAAAATGATTCTGTTGGTCAGAGTCTTATGGAGGAACTGTACCCTGGAGGAGGCCATGTGGGAAAAGGAGGATGATATTCGGCCGAAATATCCTCATTTATTTTGAGGTATGTGTGCATATTTGATTTCTAAGATTTGTTAATTTTAAGGACGAAATTTTATAAGTGAGGGAGAGTTGTGAGCTTTTGATTTCCAAAACGTTATGATTAGAAGTAACTAAGTTAATATAATAAAAAATAAGTTTAGGGTACGCAGAATATTAAGTATCAGAAGCAAATATGAATGTGGGAGGCTCGACGTCTAAGTGGCTCCTGAGGCGTGCCTAGGGCACATTTGGCAAAATGGCCAAGCCCGAGGCTCGCTTGGGGTGCATTTTCCAGAATGGCCTTGCTCGATGAGCACTTGAGGCGCTCTGGAGCATGTTTTCTAGAACCATAGTGCACGAGCGGCTCCTGATGCGTGCTCAAGTATAGATTCTAAAATATCTGCGCCAGAGCGGCACTCGATCAGCGCTTGAGCACCGGAGTGGTTACAAGGTGGAATCTGCTCCTTTTTCTTCCATTTTTGCACGAAATTAGAGTAGGAGGAGAGAGAGAGGCAAAAGGGGAAGAGAAAAGAAGAGAGAGAAGGTGAAGGAGAGGTTTCGAGAGCTTGAATTCGGACAATCTAAGTAAGAAAACTAATAGATCGGGTCAATGTAAGTATACTCTGAACTTCTTTTTTTTGATTATTGTTCCTTATTCCCATTTATTTTGAGTATTATTGCTCTAATACTTATCCCAATTGTGATTTTGATGTAAGAACATGAAAAATATGCATATTTGTTGCTTCTCTATGTTTTTATAGTAAGATTTGTCGTAAACCACTGTTTATTTGCTTGTATCTTAAATATGCATGTTAGAAAAATTTTCTCTCTATATTTAGAGGCTAAATATCCTATTTCTATATGGTTGTGATTTAAGTTTATGATTTTTAAATTTTTTTCATGTTATTTTTGAGTGCTCAAAATATATTATACATTTTATTTTTATATAGCATGCTTTGTTTTACTATTTGGACATTTTATTTTATCAGTAATATTGATGAACTCTCATGATAAGGAAACAACCATGGTAAAAATATGCAAGCTCTATGGAAAAGAATCATTGAGGGATATTTTGGAATTAAGTTAAGGATTTATGAACTATTTTTTAAAAAGATGAGAACAAGGGATGGATGGATTTAAGAGCAAAATTCCCTAAGTAAATTAGAAACTAAGAAATTGAACCAATGAATATTCATCAGATAGTATATTTTAATATACTTTAATATATTATAGTGGAAGATTGTTATTTTTTAAGGAACGCTTACTACTAAGGTTCCATCTGCAGGGATTATATGTAGACGGTTAGCTTCTAGGTCTTGAATAGGAGGAGAAGGCTTTTGATTGTGTAGGAGCAAACACAATCTAAACTATGATTGATCGCTCGTTTAGTCAGTAAAGCCTACTGGTCCTAATCCCCAACGAAAATAAGTTTTCAACACGATTCGATGAATAAAAAAACGAAAAGGAATTGAAGGAATTTGGAATGTATAATGTAAGCATTTCTTTTCTAATTATATTTTATGGTTATTCATTCGTCTCTATGCCTTCCGATATATACTGTTATAATTTAAATATAAAATATACATGTTCCGTGATATATATATATGTGTGTATTGTTAAGTATTTATCTCACTCCTTATTGTTTTTGCTAACCATTTTGATGATTCGTATAAGTTTATATCCAAGCAGGAATGAAGGATAGTGCTTAGTTTTAGGACTTAAGGATGTTGTATGATGTGTTTAAACCTTGTCTTTTGTATTTTTGGAATAGTAATGATTCTTTTGGTTAGGAGGGTTGCATGTATTATTTTATAAGTAAGAAAGTAGACGTATACTTTAATAAAAATGTGGTACATAATGGATTGTGAAATGTTTCCGCAAGTTTGATGGCATTTGTTGGTATCTTCCCTAATTTACATCCGACAAGATAACATTACTTGATTTGTTGACGGAGCCACATGGTTGTGGCATTGTTGTGGATCCTGTGTATGTGAATGTTCATTTGATGGATTATTTTTATATTATAATTTGTATTTATTTTGACCGACGTTAGGACAGGTAATATTTTATAGACGGGTCCATTACACTAGAGGGGTTCCTTTGCTTGATGTTACAGTTCATTCTAGAAGCTTCTATTGATCTCTATTTTGGTGATTTCTTATAAGTACAAGCATTCCAGGTAATTTAGTCTAATGATTATTCAATAGTAATGAAGGCAGCATTGGTAACTAGCCCATCTTCTGTGACAATAGTATTTCCAGGTCCAAAGGGATCAAATGGAAAAACTCTGAGCTCTTCCAATTCCTTACATGTAGCTGCAACAATTCTTAGTCCTCTGTATCCGATACAATCCAATATCAGCAGAAACTATGGTTCAAATTAGTCAGAAATTGAAAGATAAAGACAAACTAAGTATGCATCAAGAGAAATCAACTAGGTAACAAACTCATAGTTGCTGAAACTTTATCAGCTCATTGCTATTAATCCCAGGAGCAGAGCTCAGCGACCACTCTTATCTGCGAACCCTATCTCATCTTCTTTATCAAAAACTGAATCTCCCTCTCTAATGAAAAGTTTTCATTCATGGAGGACAACACTCCAAACACCTACCACCACCAGCAGCAACACCAGCACTATAACAAGCCGCCTTCTCCTCATATTTGACGTGAAGTGCCAAACTGACAGCCAACGCCGCCAGATCCCACTTTTCCCATTAGTCTGGGATATCAATGATGCGGAAGTTGCTGGTGCTGCCGCTGATCTCCTACATACTGGCCAGAACTAATGCAAATATCGAAGGCAAAAGATCTTACAAGTACATTGATAAGGCTAAGGATTATCTCTACCAGTACCACCATTCTCATTCCTCCCCCGCCGTCCCTGCCACCCATACATCTCATCATTAGCTTTTTCATATTGGCCGAAGGGGAATAAACCCAACTATATTTGGTAGTTGTTTTTGTTGAATCCATAAGGGTAGGTCGTTGAACAAGAAAGTACCAGCTACTGTGTATAATAAGCTTACAGCTTAAACAGCATGAGGATTACACTTGAGAGGATATACCTCGTTTGCTTGGTCAAGCCCATCTATTGCTGGAGAAGATGTGTACCAGCTGCGTCAGTTCAATAGCTCTCTTTGGTAAGAAACGCGAAGCAGGAGCTGAGATGCACCATGGCTGAGAGGTTACGGGAAATTATAAGAGAGTAGGACAATTAAGCAACCAAAGCTTCATGATCACCTTTATGAAAATCTATCAAAACCTAGTGCAAAGATTTAAAATTCAGTGCAAATATTTAATGGCCATGTCCCTTAACCACTAAGACTAGCATCTATTTAAAAGTAGATTTATATAATCAGCTGATACACTCACCACAGTCTGATACCAGTGCGGGTGGAAGAAATCGGATCGGAGAGGGGAGTTCAGACGAGGGAGCAATATAAGTGAAAGGGCTGAGGTGTAAGAATTGGACGAGGTAGGGTAAAGGAACGGGGTGAGGAAGAGGAGCCCAGGTAGGGGAGGGAGACTAAGATAGGGAAAAGGGACAAGGTAAGGAAAACAGAGAGGTGGGAGAAAATCAGAAAGGGAGAGTGGACAGCAATCAAATCCTATCTTTCCATTGATTAGTATGAGCTTTATACAATAATGGCCCGAGGCCATGTGAGCTAACAGAAGCACAAGTCCATGCGCAGAACAGAAAAACAGAAAAATGGAATTGAAATAGCAGAAAAACAGAAAAATAGAATTGAAGTAGCCTGTGCAATGTGCATGTGCAGTATGTTAGACATAGTCTCTGAATTTCAGTGGAAGTCGTGTGGTTCGGTTGTTTTGACGATTGGTCCACGTGGTAGCTATTGAAGGAGGAGATGCCGTTTCTAAAGGTGACTTGGCAATGCCTGTAACATTACCATCCCCATCGAGTATAACCTTGTCCTCAAGGTTAAAATCTGAAAAGTCTTGAGAAAGGGCGGCAATGTCCTCCCAAGTGGCATCCTCAGTGGTCTGTGTTTCCCACTAGACAAGTACTTGCGAGAGGGCTTGGTTGTGGCGGAGAATCTGCCGGAAGCCCAGGAGTCATTTGGGCCTTAAGAGTGGCTGGGATCCCAGTGATGTGGTTGGCAGGTCTAGTTGTGGTTCATGGTTTGGCTGGCATCATTTGAGCAGCGAAACGTGAAATACATTATGTATCTTTGACTCTGCTGGCATCTCTAAGCGGTAGGCAACGGCACCCACGCACTCTAGGATGCGGTATGGTCCATAGTATCATTTGGAAAGCCTGTTAGACTGTCGATGGGCAACTGTGGACTGCCTGTAAGGTTGTAGTTTCACGTAGACTAGGTCTCCGACCTGAAATTCCTTGTCCGTTCGGTGTGCGTCGGCCTGATTTTTCATACGGAGTTGGGCCCGTTGTAGGTTCGCCTTGATGCCAGCAAGAGCAGAGGTACGAGCGGTGAGCAATTCGTCGAGAGAGGCCACGGTTGAGGAGCCTTGAACGTAGTCAATCAGGGAAGGAGGAGGTCGTCCATATACCGCTTCATAAGTACTCATTTTGATAGATAAATGTCAAGCTGTATTATAACTCCACTCTGCCCATGGCAAATATTGAACCCATGTCGATGGCTAGTATGTGGCAAATTAGCGGAGGTAATTTTCTAGGCAGCGATTAATCACCTCTGTTTGCCCATCTGTCTACGGATGATACGCGCTACTGGTAGCCAGGCGGGTGCCTTGTGTTTTAAAGAGTTCTTGCCAGAATGTGCTCATGAAAATAGGATCTTGGTCGGAAATGATGTCGGTGGGAAATCCATGTAGGCGACAGATATCCCTTACAAAGACTTCGGCTAGTTGTTCCGCGGTAAAATGGGTGCCCAAGGGTGAAAAATGGCTATATTTAGAGAGACGATCGACCACCACTATTATGACTGTCTTGCCGCGGGAAGGGGGCAGATGTGTGATGAAATCCATGGAGAGGGAGTCCCATATCTTGCCCAGTATGGGCAAGGGTTGCAGCAGGCCGTGTGGTGCCCTATTGATCGGTTTTACTTGTAAGCAAACTGGGTAATTGGAAATGAAGTCTGAGACCTCTTTTCGCATATTTGGCCAGTAAAAGGTGGCGGCAATCTGGGCAAGAGTGCGATGGGTCCCAACGTGTCCACCAAGAGGAGAATTATGGTATTCCAGTAAGATGAGTTCTGGAAGTGCTGATTCCGTTGGAACCAATATTCGGTTGTTGTAAAAAATGAGGCCATCTCTCCAAGAGTAATTTGGGTGATTTTCTGGATGTTCTTGAATCTCCCGGGTGAGTTGTGCTGCAGTGTTTTGTTGAGTGTAGTACTTACGTAAGGCTGTTAACAGAGCTATGACTGGTTGTGAGACTGTTTGGATGGCCATAGATGAACCAGTCGGAAGTCTAGAAGCACATCAGCAGGGCCATTATCGTGGCCCGGCCGGTGTACAACGTCAAAATCATATCCCAGTAGCTTGGTAATCCATTGATGTTGGTCTGTGGTGTGGATGGGTTGAGTTAGTAAGGCCTTGAGTGGTTGATGATCTGTTTGGATAACAAACTTAGTTCCCAGTAAATACTGCGGCCATTTCTTCACTGCTTCTGTGACAGCATACAGTTCTTTCATGTAGGTGGAGGTTCCCTGGAACTTCAGACAGATCTGTTCACTAAAGTAGGCAACTGGGTGTCTAGCTTGCAATAAAATGGCGCTAACTCCATTTCCTGAGGCATTTGTCTGAACTACAAAAGGTTGGGAGAAATTTGGAAGGGCCAGGATTGGTGTGGTGGTGAGTGCCTTCTTAAGTGCAGTAAAGGCATGTTCTGCATCTGTGGTCCATATAAAGGAATTCTTGCGTAACAGTTGGGTTAGGGGAGCAGAGATTTGAGCGTAGTGTTTGACAAACCGACGATAGTACCCGGACAGCCCTAGGAATCCACGTAACTGTGACACATTGGATGGTGTAGGCCAGTTTTGGATCGTTGCTATTTTTGCTTGCTCTACTGCGACTCCCTGCTCAGAAACTATGTGGCCTAGGTAGGATAACGATAACTTGCCAAACTCACACTTTGCTAATTTGGCAAAGAAAGTTTGAGTTCGTAGGATGTGTAATACCTGCTCCAGGTGATTTAGGTGGGTGTCCCATGTTGGGCTGTACACTAGTATGTCGTCAAAGAACACGAGTACAAAGCGTCGAAACACTGGCCAAAAAATGGTGTTCATTTCGGACTAAAACGAGGAGGGTGCATTGGATAGTCCGAAGGGCATTACGAGAAATTTGTAGTGTCCATCATGAGTGCGGAAAGCTATTTTGTGGATGTCCGCATCATGGACGCACAGTTGATGATATCCCGCTCGCAAGTCCAAGTTGGAGAACACCCGGGCACCGAATAATTCATCCAGTAGCTCGTCCACCGTAGGGATGGGAAAACTGTCCTTAATGGTGACAGCGTTGAGGGCTTGGTAATCTACGCAGAATCGCCAACTTCCATCTTTCTTCTTGACAAGGAGGACTGGGGGTGAAAAGGGGCTTGTGCTTGGTCTGATAATTCCCTCATCCAACATGTCGTGGATTAGCCTCTCCATCTCAGCTTTCTGGAAATGGGGATATCGGTAGGGTTTCACGTTGACAAGTTCTGTATTTGGCTTGAGGGTTATTCGATGGTCAGTGGTACGTTTTGGTGGTAATCCGTGGGGAATGGAGAAAACATCTGCGTAGGTGGTGAGGAGGCGTTGAAGAGCTGTAGTAAAACTGGCTGGCATATCAGATAGTGTGGGAGTGAGCTTGGGAATTGAGGGAAGAGTTGTATCCAGTGAAGTATCGTCCCCAGGCATGATAGTAAGTTTGTAATAGGTTGCGGCAGAGTTGGTGGCCTCGTTGCGCCAAAGTTGTCCCAGAGTCAAGGAAGAGATGGAGGCTGTTTGGAGACCATGGAGAGTGAGTTGTGTCCCTTCTTATGCAAAACTCATCCACAAAACCTTATAATCGAAAAGCACCGGTCCAATTGTGGCCAACCATTGTACACCGAAGACCACATCAGCTCCATAGATGGGTAATAAGTAAAGATCCACCTTGAATTCGGACTGGTCCAGAGCAACGGAGATGTTGGAACATATACCTTTGCACTGCAGGGAGTCTCCATTGCCAACAGTAACATTAAGGTGGTGTGAAGGGCCAATGGTTAGTCCCAGGTGTTTTGCCAGCCTGGTGTTTTGCCAGCCTTGTCTGGAGGAAATTATGGATGGAGTCACTGTCCACCAAGATGATCACCAAGTAGCCCCCTATGTGGCCCTTCAGGCGTGGTGTGGATGGGACAAATCGACCCTCCAGCGCATGTAAGGAGATGGTGGGAGTGGGAGTGGCAGTGGAAACTGCTGTAAGTGCTTCTGAGTCCGGTGAGTTTGTTGTCTCCAAGCCACTGTCCACGGGATCTACATCTTTCAAGAACTCTGCAGTTGAGATATCATCATCCACCAGCATACACAGGAACTGGGATGGTTCACAGCAATGTCCGGGTGAAAATTTTTCATCACAATTGAAGCACAATCCACGCTCCCGGCGGGCGGCGATTTCAACAGGGGTTAATTTCTTGATAGGTAGCCATGTAGGATACCCTGAAGAAGCAGTCGTGGTCAATTTAGGTGGTGTCACCAGGCTGGGTACTGGGGGCTTAAGGATCGGAGGCCTGTGACCCTGAGAATGTCCCGAATCGAACTTCTCCTCTACCAGTTTAGCCATTCCAATGGCTTCTGGTGATGATAGAGGCTTGAGTAGCAATATTTCTCGCCTAATGTCATCTTGTAGTCTCGAGATGAAGCAATTAAACAAGTTTATCGCTGTGAGCCCAGAAGTACGGGTGGAGAGAGTCTCAAACTCCATCATATATGCCGTGATAGTTGAGGTTCGCCGAAGTTCGTAGAGTGTGGCCTCTGAATTTGAGTAAGTGGATGGTCTGAACCTCAGTTCGAGATCACGAGCGAACAATTCCCAAGTGGAAAGTTGACAGGTGGCGTGCATCCATTGATACCACTGGAGCGCCGCACCAGACATATAAAAGGCAGCTATGGTCAATTTCTGTTCGAGTGGAGTTCCGTGGTAGTGAAAGAATCTCTCAATTTGAAAGAGCCAGCTGAGGACATTCTCTCCAGCGAAAAATGAAATTTTGAGTTTAGAAAGCCTGACAGCGGTCGGAAGTTAGAAATCTGTGGTTGTCTGGGAAATTAGGGGTAGAGTGTGAGGAATGGGAGTCGGATTTGCCATTAACGGTGGTGGAGTAGGTAGCAATGGTGGATTTCTGGAAGATTTATCCAATCGAAGCAAAATTTCAGAAAGGGACTTTTGGATGTGTTCATGCCTAGATGAGTTAGACGAAATACCTTCGCTATGTTGCTGTACTGTCGCCGATACTTCTTTCAATTCCTTGGACAGAACGGCAATGGATTCCTCTAGTGTTTTGTAGCGTGTCATCACTCCCTCAGTCATCGTCTCAATAAAAGCACCAATGATACACTCACCACAGTCTGATACCAGTGCGGGTGGAAGAAATCGGATCGGAGAGGGGAGTTCAGACGAGGGAGCAATATAAGTGAAAGGGCCGAGGTGTAAGAATTGGGCGAGGTACGGTAAAGGAACGGGGTGAGGAAGAGGAGCCTAGGTAGGGGAGGGAGACCGAGATAGGGAAAAGGGACGAGGTAGGGAAAACAGAGAGGTGGGAGAAAATCAAAAAGGGAGAGTGGACAGCAATCAAATCCTATCTTTCCATTGATTAGTATGAGCTTTATACAATAATGGCCCACGGCCGTGTGAGCTAATAGAAGCAAAAGTCCATGCCCAAAACAGAAAAATAGAAAAATGGAATTGAAACAGCAGAAAAACATAATTGAAGCAGCCTGTGCAGTGTGCATGTGCAGTATGTTAGACATAGTCTCTGAATTTCAGTGGAAGCCGTGTGGTTCGGTTGCTGTGACGGTTGGTCCACGTGGTAGCTGTTGAAGGAGGAGATGTCGTTTCTGAAGGTGAACTGGCAACTCCCGTAACATCAGCCCCCAATTAGTGGACCAAAAGGATCATGACAACAATATGAGCTGGAAAATAATAGAAAGGAAAAGGAGCAAAGCTGGGAGAATCCAATAAAAAGGATCATCACTTTGGATCTGTGGCATCATTTCCCAATTAGCTTACGAGCACGTAGGTTAGCACCTTTCATTTTGGAGTTCATTTCATCAATGTCATCTCCATGATAATCAAGAGCTTTTCTTTGCCTGCATTTGCAATGTCACAAAACTTGAAGTCAGGAAGAGGACTCGAAACAGAACAAAAGTAAAACAAAAGCATGTTAACTACAAATAAAATTATGGTGTTACAGTATTTGAGAGAAGATTTTCAGAAATAACAGTAAAATCTCTTAGCTAAATAATTCATGAGTTATATAAAATCTGTCAGCTAAATTATCACCCTCCCCCCCCCCCCCATTTTACTCCGTTCTTTTTATATCATTCAAGTCAAACAGTGAGGAGCAACATCCAAGAATCTAGATAAGCTCCTAATTGACTCACACTTGGACATGGGATTGTTAAGCTTCTAATTATAAATGCAAGACCAAATATTTTTGAAGACCTTACAGTATAATAAGCCCTCTTCCATGGTAAGAAGCCCCTCCCGCAGTTTGATCTTGGGTTCTCATCCAAGAAGCGCATTTGCTCTTCCATGGTAGAAAGTCCACTTCCACTATCTCAATTACTTCACAATCTCATTTACTGCACCAAAATTTTCTAAAATTTCAAATAATCCTTTTGCAATCATTTAATACGGCAATTAAATCCTAAAAAAATGTAAACTAGATAAGATGAAGATTCTGGTATTAAAAAAAGTGACTTCTATATTTCCACATAAATCTCACATATCACATTCAAATGAAAATATGATATCAATACTAACACAAAAAGCGCAACTGCTCCATCTAAAACTTTAGCTTCTGCACCCTCTTGATCTCCATCTGAAATTTCTATTGTTACATATATTAGATTTTGAGATATACTCATGTATTGCTCCTACAAGGTGATCAAGTAAATTAAAACAAATAATATGATACATATATATAAAAAAGCAAGCTGGACATGATGCATGACGAGGCATGTCAGGACTAGATTTCTAGGACTTAGTCACTCATGATCTCAATAGAAAGAAATCGACTGAGGTAGCATGAAGGCCAATTAAGTAGTGTTGACCAAAAATTCTATGTTGACTAGAATTTTGGTGTCATAATGTTGACCAAAAATTTTGTGTTGATCGAAATTAGGAAAAAACAAAAATCGCCATGAACCACGATCTATTATTGAACAGTAATACCGAGGTCATTTGAAAAATTAGATAAATAGCCTGAGGACTCACAAATGATCAAGGTTATCTGGGAAGAATCCAATGACTTAGAAATAATTAATTGGGATTTAGAAAGAAACAGAGAAAATTAGAAAGAGTTTGAGGATATTAAAAAGGGATCGAGGACGTCATCAAAAGCCCGAGGACTTGGAGAAAATACCAAGGTCATTTGGGAAACGTATATAACAGAGTAGATTTAAGAGTCGGAGTGAATTGCTGGTTTAGCAATTGACGGTTGGGCATTTGCTGGTGAGGATCTCCAGAGTACTTTTGCAAGCGTGATGCAAAGGGCCAGATATGGTGAGTCTATCAGGCAAAGGACTCTAAGTAGACAATTATTAGAATTAGTGTAAGCCTATACCCTACTCCCACCTACTCCGTTGACCTTTCTAAAAGGAAGATTGAATGGGTAAAGAAGTACCAAGTAGGTGACTCACTTCCACTTGCTCCCACTTGCCCCATTGCCTATAAATACCGATTTAGAGGTTGGAAGGGGAAAGTGTGAAATCTGTGAGAATCACGAAGGAGAATGATGAGAGAAAGGATTCCAACCTAAGTAAGAAAATTCATAAGCTCAAGATCAGGCAAGTGTACCCATATTCTATCCTTGGTTGTTTCTCGTCTGAAATCTAATGATATTCCTCGTTATAATTTTACGTGATGCATTATATTAATTTTCTCTCTCATGTTTACAAAGGAAATTCATGATTAGTGCATGTGCTATGTTTTACATGTGAGGTTTTGTTCGATAATTTATGCTTGAGAATTTGCACAGAAAAGTTATCTTGCATGTTTAAACTACTGTCAATAACGTCAGACAATATATTTATGATCTCACCCGGTGGCATGTTTGTAAAAGGAAGACTGCATGCTTTTAAGGACTTCGGCAATTTGACACTCAAAAATAGTTTTTGATGTCTAAGTAGTGCAAGCCTTAAATATAGTTATTTTTTATATGTGATGGTCGAGTAGTTGTAGGTCATAAATATAGTCGTTCCTAATCTGTAATGGCCGAGTAGTTACAGGCCTTAAATATAGTCGTTTCTAATATATGATGGCTGAGTAGCTGTAAGCTTTAAATGTAACCGTTTCTAATATATGATAGTTGAGTAGCTGTAGGTCTTAAATTTAGCCGAATAAAGAAGTTTGGTTTTGGATTCAAATTAGTTTTGGAAACCAGTTCAAATGAAAATGACTTTGTCCATGTTTTATGCTTCACTCCGTAACTTGAATTTTGTTTCAAAATTATATTTATTCATGTATTTGATTAATGGTGCCTTGTTGAGCAATTTGATCACTCATTGCTATTTTCTTATCTTAAGACAACCAAGGGTTTATGTCGGACGAAACAGAGTAGAGTTGGACAAGGTAGCTAGGCAGGGAGACTGACTTGGTTCACTCTACCAGTACTTGATCAACCATGAAGTATCCTTGGTCTTTTCCGGAATTTTATAACACAATACTACTGTATGAATTAATAAAAAATTTTATGCTTCCATTGAAATTTATGGGTTAATGATTATGGTTCCTAGTGGCTTCTCATGTGTATTTGGTTTTGCCTCCCAACTGATCAACCTAGAGTAGGCCAGCTTAATGGCTGGCCAGCTTCAATCTTGTGTATGCGTTTGGAATTTCTATAAATCTGCCCAATTATTGGAGTTTTGTGCTAGAATAGTTATCCAGCTGAATGATAATTGACGGAGGCCACTATAAGCTGTGATGGTCTATTTCGTTACAATTGGTATAAGAGAAAAAGTTTCCCTATGTATGATCTGAACTTATGTGGAAGCTTAGGAAAGGTTAAAATTGCTCAATGAATAAGTAAAAGCATAGGACAATTAAGTTAGATCTGCTAAGATTTAGCTATCCTAGCCCGGTTAATTAGGCTAGCACTAAGTAATGACCAAGATGTTGTATTTAGAAAGTATTGTATCCTAGTAAACTGAATTAAAATTTGACCAAGTTACTCTTGTTCCAGAAATTGAAGTAAGAATGGCAAGTAGGGAAAGATGGGCTACTCGTAGCTTTTAGGATCGAGAAGTGGAGTACCTCAATATATTAGGAAGGATGGCCAACGTTATGGAAGCTATGAGACAATGTAGCTTGGCTCTAACTCCTGTTGACCAAGGGACATTAGCATATGACTGATTCACCAATGAGCGAGTACCAAAATTCTCAAGAGTGCTAGAACCAATCAAGGTGGACATGCGGATCGAACGACTTAACAAAGTGTTTGTGGTCATCAAATGTCTAGCCGAAAAAAAGGTTTTATTTGCCATTCACAAACTTGAGGGAGAAGCCTATCCCTAGTGAGAAATGTAGAAAAGAGTCTTCGAGATACCAGTGGGCCATATTTGAAGTGGCCTTTCTGAAGAAATACTTTCCTACAAGTCTCTGAGGGCAAAAGGAAGAGGAGTTTTTGTGGATAAGGTAGACAGTCGTACGGTGGTGAAATATGACGCTAAATTCATGGAATTATCCCGTTATGTCCCATATATGGTGTAAGAAGAAGATAGGAAGGCGAGGAAGTTTTTCTAAGGCTTGAGAGATGACATTATGATGCACTTGTCTACATTAAAACTACTAATGTACGGGAAAGTTTTGGATAGAGCCATTATCTAAGAAAAGAAACTGAAGAAAGAAGAGTTTTTCTAGAAGAGATACAACCAGGGTAGCTTAGGAGCCAACCCCAGTGTGGGGTCTGGGAGACCACAATGAAGGCAAAGCAGTCGGAGGCCGGGAAGGAGTTCATCCAGTCAACTCTAGCCTCAAGGACGTCGTCCAACCCGTGCTCTCATTGCGAAAAGCTACATGAGAGTAAGTCTTGTTTCAAGAAATTAGGAGTTTGTTACAATTGTGGACAGGTTGGGTATATAATAAGGAATTGACCACAATGGAAGTGGGCCCAAAGTCCAAACCAACCATTTCGGGCAAAGAGTTTGTAGTCTCTGCAAAGGAGGCCGAGGTCCCAACTATGTAGTGGAAGGTAATCTCTTTATTTGTGGTGTTCCCTGCCAAGTGCTTTTTGACTCAGGATTTACCCATTCATTTGTTTCATCTAAATTTACGCAGCACCTTACTTCTTTCCCTAAAAATCTTGATTATTCTTTAATTGTCTCTACACCCACGGGGTCATCGATGATTTGAAATGTTATATACCCTGGGTGTGCTATGGAGATTAATGGATCTTTGTTGCCAATTGATTTGATTCTGTTGGAGATGTCTAATTTTGATACAATCTTAGGTATGGATTGGTCGACAAGATATCATGCCAATATTAATTGTTTTAGGAAGAGGGTAGACTTTGATATTTCAGGAAGTAAGCCTTTTATATCCAAAGAGTTCTGCAAAAGGAGACATATTGCTTTATTTCGGCAATTCATGCCCAGCACCGGATAAGGGATAGATGTCAGGCCTATCTAGCTTATGCTAGTGTAGCGAAGGATCATGAAATATCAGTTAAGGAGATCCCTGTTGTGGGAGAGTTTGAGGATTTATTCCCTGATGAGTTGTTTGGGTTACCTCCACACTGAGAAATAGAGTTTGAAATTAATCTGGTGCCAGGATCGACACTGATATCTAAGCCGCCCTACAAGATGGCACCGGCTAAATTGAAGAAGTTGAAATAGCAATAACAAGAATTGCTGGATAAGCGATTCATCAGACCAAGTGTATCCCTATGGGGTGCGCTGGTCTTGTTTGTGAAAAAGAAAAAATGAAACTTTGAGGTTGTGTTTGGATTATTGGGAGCTTAATAAGATCACCATTAAAAATAAATATCCTTTGTCTAGGATTGATGACCTTTTTGACTAGCTGTAGGGAGCCTATGTATTTTCAAAAATTGATATTCAATCTGAATATCATCAGCTTCGGATTAAGTAGGAGGATGTGGCAAAAATGCATTTTGGATGAGGTATGGCCACTATGAGTTTATAGTAATCCTGTTCGAGTTAACAAATGCTCCTACTGCTTTTATGGATTTAATGAACCGAGTCTTTCAATCTTTTTTGGATAAATTTGTTGTAATCTTTGTCGATGATATCCTTATCTACTCTAAGAGTAATAAAGAGCATGAGATACATTTGAGCACCGTGCTCAAAACCCTTTGAGAGCATAAGTTATTTACAAAGCTGAATAATTGTGAATTTTGGTTCGAAGAAGTAGGATTCTTAAGCCATATTATTTCTAAGGGTAGTATTTCGGTTGATCCTAAGAAGATTGAGGCCATTGTGAATTGGAGTTGTCCAACTTCAATGTTCGGAGTTTCTTGGGCATGGTCGGATATTATCATAGATTTGTGGAGAATTTTTCTCGGATTGCTACGCCACTCACCCAGTTAACGAAAAAGGAGACTAAGTTTGAATAGATTGAGGAATGTGAGCAAAGTTTTCATGCACTAAAGGACCGACTAACCATTGCACCAGTTTTGATTATTTCGAACGGATCAGGTGAATTAATAATTTATTGTGATGCCTCTTAATCCGGACAAGGTTGCATCCTATCGCAACACAGGAAAGTGATTGTTTATGGATCCCGGCAATTGAAGGTTCATGAGAAGAACTATCCAACACATGATTTAGAACTAGCTATCGTGGTGTTTGCATTAAAAATCTGGTGACATTATTTGTACGACGAGAAATTCCTTATATTTTTTGATCATAAGAATTTAACGTATTTATTTTCGCAAAAGGAGTTAAGCATGAGACAGAGGAGGTGGATTGAATTTCTAAAGGACTATGACTATGAGATCCTTTACTAGCTAGGAAAAGCCAATGTGATGGCTGATACTTTGAGTCGTCGATCAAGCTTTATGGCAAGGCTGCAAATTAAGAAAATGAAAATGTTGGATTGTGTTAAGCATTGTAATATTCAGTGGTACATTAAAGGTAATCGGATGCTACTATCTTATCTTCAAGTACAGCCCAAGGTGTTTCAGAGAATCAAACAAGGGCAAGTGAACGACCCTCTCTCGATGGAGGTTGCAGAAGATTTAGAGAAAGACTCCAAAGTAAATTTTAATATTCAGTTTGATGGAGTCATGAGGCTTAAGGATCAGTTGTGTGTACTTGAAAATAAGGAGTTTAAGGAGGAGATTATGAAAGAAGCCCACCGAACTAGGCATACACTTCACCATAGAATAAATAAAATATACCAGGATTTAAGTAAACTGTTTCGGTGGAGAAATATAAAAAGAAAAATTGTAGCTTTTGTGAGTAAATTTCTTGTTGGCCATCAATTGAAGGCCGAGAGAAGGACACTAGCCAGATTGCTGCAATCGATGCCCATTTCAAGTTGGAAGTAGGAGGACATCGTGATGGACTTTGTATCTAGTTTACCCCAAACTCCAAAGAACCACAATGCCATATGGGTTATTATTTGACAAGCTGACCAAATCGGCCCATTTCTTAGCAATTCGGACAACCAACTCTCGGGATCAATTGGCCCAACTTTATGTTAATGAGATTGTTAGGCTCCCTAGTGTGCCAACTTTTATTGTATCTGACCGAGATCCAAGATTTGTCTCGAAGTTTTAAAAAAGCTTACATAAAAAATTAAAGATTTGACTAAAATTTAGCACGGCTTATCACCCCCAAACTAATTGTTAATCGGAGCACACCATTTAAATCATGGAGGACATGTTAAGAGCCTCAGTGACAGAGATGAAGGGTAGCTGGGATTATCATTTGACTCTAGCAAAATTTGCTTATAATAATAGCTACCGTGCAAGTATTGGTATAGCATCATTTAAAACTCTGTGTGGAAGGAAATGCCGATCGCCTATTCACTGGGAAGAAATGGAAGATAGGCAATTGCTTGGTCCAGAAATTATCAAGAAGATGATAGAGAAAATCAGATTGATACATGAGAAAGTGAAAGTAGCTCAAAATAGGCAAAAGAGTTAGGTGGACAAAAGAAGATCAATGCTGAAGTTTAAAATTTGTGATTTTCTATTTTTGAAGGTGTCACCATCCAAAGGAACAACTCGATTTGGAGTTAAAGGAAAATTAAAATCAAGGTTTATAGGACATTTTGAAATTTTGGAGAAAGTAGACGAAGTAGCATACCGGTTGGCCTTGTCTCCATATTTGGCTGAGGTTCATGATGTATTTCATGTGTCCATGCTTCGAACATGTGTCCATGATCCAGCACATGTGATTAATTTTGATCCACTAGCTATTGGAGAAAATCTATCTTACGATGATGAACCAGTGCAAATTTTAGATCGAAGGAATCAAATATTGCATACAAAGACCATCCCTCTAGTAAAAATCCTATGGAGAAACCACTCTGCTAAGGAAGTCACATGAGAACGAGAAGTAGAAATCCGGGGAAAGCACCTACAACTATTTCCATCAGGTATGTGCATATATAAGTATTGTTAAATTTTGAGGATGAAATTTCACAAATAGGGAAGAATTGTAAGGTGCGGATTTCCAGGACTTAGTCGCTCACAACCTCAATAGAAAGAAATCGACCGAGGTAGCATGATGACCAGTTAAGTAGTGTTGACTGGAAATTCTATGTTGACTGGAATTTTGGTGTTATAATGTTGATTGAAAATTCTGTGTTAACTGAAATTTTGGTGTCATAGTGTTGACCGAAAATTCTATGTTGACCGAAAATTTGATGTTATAATGTTGACCAAAAATTCTGTGTTGACCAGAATTTTGGTGCCATAGTGTTGACCGAAAATTCTATGTTGACCAAAATTTTGGTGTTATAATATTGATCGAAAATTCTGTGTTGACCGAAATTTTGGTGTTATAATGTTGACAGAAAATTTTTTGTTGACCGAAATTAGAAAGATACCAAAATCGCCATGAACCACAATCTGTTATTGAACAGTAATACCAAGGTCGTTTAAAAAATTAGATAAATAGCCTGAGGACTCACAGATGATCAAGGTTGTTTGGGAAGAATCCAATGACTTAGAAATAATTAAATGGGATTTAGAAAGACACGGAGAAAATTAGAAAGAGTCCGAGGATATTAAAAAGGGATCGAGGACGTCATCAAAAGCTCGAGGACCCACAAGTGCAAGTTTGCATGAATTTTACCAGTATGGGCCATTTACCGAAATCGGTGAAATTACCGGTTTGTATCTTGTGGAAAGCTTTTGAGGAGAAATGTCTAGTTTCCAAAATAACCGGTCAACACCCTCTTGACCGGCTAATTGCAGGGTATGGAGAAAATGATCCGATCAACGGAAAGTTGCCTGACAATGTGAGGCTAAGTCCGCAGAAATAATATGAAGAATGGGTTCTTACTGGAGACCCCTTCCGGATACTCGAATTCTTTGGAATTATTTGGAATTCTCTGGAAAAGGAAAATAAAAAAAACATGGGTAGCAGGTGACCTGCCCACCTACTCTCCCAACCCCAATTGTCTATAAATACTGGATGCCGGGGGGGTTAGTGGGCAAGTTGGAGAGGCGGGGAGACAAAGACGATGGAGAAAAAGGGAAAGAACTTAAGGGGAGATTGAGTAAGAAAATATGGTGAAAAGGGCTAAGGCAAGTGTACCTTACACTTTATTCGTCAATATTAATATTTTTAGTTATTTTCTTTTTGTTCTGAAACCTTTTTTTTATTTGTATATTATACTGTATGAATAGTTAGAATATTTAAACAAGAGTATTCTATTTTATTGGTTCAATTTTCATGTATGTCTCATGTTTTGTGTTCAAGTAGTTCTGAATATTTTTCTGTAAGCCCAAGCATATGTGAAAAATAATGAGTTATGGCAAGAAAATATAGAGTTATGGAAAGAAAATATGACATTACGAAGTATGTATGCATAATGAATATTTGTGTCTATAATTATGTTAAAAGTTATGCTATTAAAACTTATGAAGAATATCAAGGACTATCTGAAATGATTAATTACGATGAAAAAGGCAAGAGTTGAGATTTTCTTATCAAGTTAAAAACTGGACTAATGATAGTTTAGTATGTAATATTCTCTGATATGCCATAAGATGTTACAGTGATAATTGGGGATAAATTTGTCCATGAAGTGATACCTGGTCCGCTCTTCCTCGGGGTGTTACTATGGAGGACAAGAACCAAGAATCAAGATCATCTTGGTGCTCGGGATGTAAATAATGAGGAATTACAAAAATGTATATGATCAAGAAAGAATGAACTAAGAACCAAGAACCAAGGCCTTTGATTGTGTGGATAAATACAATCAATTCTCGATTATTTATTCCCTCAACTGGTAGGGCCAACCAGCTCTAATCCCTCAAGATAATATAAGAAGGACAAATTAATTAAAAAGATGAATCATGGTTTTGAATATATTTTCAGCATATATGTTTTTAAGTAGGATCACAAGGAAACGTAAGCAAAATGGTTTGGTTTCATGATTTAAGTGATTGTTTTCCAATCCTTGCTTGCATTATTTATATGCATGATTCTATATGCCCATTATAACCTTCTATTTTTATAGTACCTTATTGAGTGTAATGCTCACCCTTTTAGAACTTTATCCCCTCTAGATTACCCTGATGAGTTGCTGCAAGATGAGAAGGAATGAAGCTAGGGTTTGATTGGGAAGAATAGCTGGATTTTGAAGACTTGTTATTTTGGATAAATTAATATAGGTAAATTGTTTATGATTTTGAATGTATGCTATAAATTGTGACTTAGTCTATATATACTATTGTGGTTGTAGTTGTACTTCTGCAATAATGTTGTTGGGTTTATACAGGTTTCCTAGATAGCATCTCTCCCATGATCCTATGAACAGGATGTGGTTGTGTTTTGAGGCTTATGGATGTAAATGTTTTGTATAAGTTATTACATAAGTTATATATGTATGGTTTTTATCTATTTACAAGAAAAATTCTGTCAAATTTTCTTTAAATACTAATATAATTATTTGATTAAGCCTCATTAATGGAAGGTCCTAAAAGATTAGACCGGTTCCGTTATAAATGGTATCAGAGAAGGAGACGCCTTATGATTGATAGATCTGAAAGTGGAAGCATAGGTTTAGTTTAGGTTGAAATGGAAAAAGGGATAGGTGATTACTCTTAGGATTAAATTTGTAAGATATTAAATAGGTGTTATCCTTTTTTCCTTAATTGTTTAATGAAATGCTAATATTGGGTTCTAAACTTTTACATGGCATGTAGAAGAAGGAATATAAGCACTCGAGCCGGAACAGTACCCCTCAAGGTAGAGAGGTAGAGTATCTAAATTTGTTAGAAAAGATGGCTCACATAATCGAATTTATGGAGCAATGCCAGTGGCCCTAGTCACTGCACCAAACCCTGCCCCAGTAAATATTGGCCCAATAGCATATGAAAGATTTATAGCTGAACAGGTTCCTGAATCTTTAGAAGAACCAAATTCAATAAAAGCAGACTTTTGGATTCAGAGGTTTAAAAAGGTATTCACGATAATTCAATGTTCGGAACGGAAAAAAGTTACATTTGCAGCCTACAAATTAGAAGGGGAAGCTGATAGTTGGTGGTCTATGAAAAAAAGGGCCTTAGAGGTACCTGATGAAGAAATTACTTAGGAAATGTTTGAAGAAACCTTTATGTAAAAATATTTTCCTTCTAGTCTTCAGGATCAGAAGGAGGAAGAATTTATACGATTAAGACAAGAAAATCGGACTGTAACTAAATATAATACCAAGTTTGCTAAACTATCCTAGTATGCCCCCTACATTGTGGAAGATGAGACCTGGAAAGTAAAGAAGTTTTAATAAGGGCTAAGGGATGAAATTAGAAAGCAATTGGTGACCTAAAAACTTCAGACTATGCGGAGATCCTGATTGAACTTTAATATTTGAAACAAAACTAGAGACCTAAAATTTTTTTGCAAAAAGGGCAGCCAGCCAAGCAAGTATTACTGCGGGATCAGGATCTGGACCATCGGGACCATCAAAGAAGGCAAGGATGACCGAAAAAGGGAAACATAGGATGGAAATTCAGACTGTATCTAGCTCCCAAGCGTCAATAGCAAATTATGTTCATTGTGGGAGGAGGCATTCAGGGAAGCCATGTTTCAAAATGATAGGAGCCTATTTCAATTGTGGCGAGCAGGGTCATCGGATCAAATACTATCCTTTACCAAAAAGGCTGGAAGGAAAGAAGCCCACAATTCTAGTTAGATCCTTTGCAGTAACCGTCTAGGATACTGAAGCATCCCCGAACATAGTTGAATGTACACTTCTTATTTGTGGCATATCGGCTTCTGTTTTATTTGATTTCGGATCCACGCACTCATTTGTTTCTCCACAATTTGCATGCCATACTACTTCACCACCGAAATTTTTAGACTATGCTCTAGATGTATTGACACCCACGGGTTTGACAGTCATTACTGATATCAAATATCCGAGATGTATGGTGGAGGTAAATGGAACGCATCTATTAGTTGATTTGATATTGCTAGATATGGGTGATTTTGATATTATTTATGGGATGGACTGACTGGCTAATTATCATGATAGTATAAACTGTTTCCTAAAAAGGACATGTTTTTTAATATCGAGAGTTGAGCCCTTCTTCTTCCAAGGCATTCACAGGAAAAACATACCTGTGTTTATTTCGGTATTGCATTCCAAACACTTGGTTCAAGGTGGATGCCAGGCTTATCTTGTATATGCTAGCACTATCGGGAGTCTTAGTGTGCCAGCAAAGGATATTTTGGTTGTTTGTGAATTTGAGGATGTATTTCCAAAGAAATTATCTGGATTACCTCCTCACAGGGGGATAGGATTTGAAATCAAGGTCCTTCCTAAAACTAGCTCTATTTCGAAGGCACCATATCATATGACGCCTACTGAATTGAAGGAGTTGAAATTACGGTTACAGGAACTATTAGACAAGGCCTTTATCAAGCCAAGTGTCTCTCCATGGGATGCACTGGTGTTATTTGTTCGGAAGAAGGACGGATCATTGTGGTTATGTATAGATTATCGTTAATTGAATAAAGTCATGATTAAGAACAAATATCCATTACCACACATTGATGATCTATTTGAATAGTTATAGGGGTCCCAAATATTCTCTAAAATTAATTTGTGTTCGGGATACCATCAGCTGAGAATTAAGCAGGAGGATGTGGCCAAGACGGCTTTCGTACAAGATATGGTCACTATGAATTTCTTGTTATACCGTTTGGTCTTACTAATGCTCCTGCTGCCTTTATGAATATGATGAATATGGTATTTTGGCCCTATTTGGATAAATTTATGGTAGTATTCATTGATGATATTCTGATTTATTCCAAAAGTCATGAAGAACATGAGACTCATTTGAGGATTATACTTCAAGTACTTCGAAAAGAAAAGCTACATTCTAAATTGGAGAAATATGAGTTTTGGTTGGAGGAGGTAGTATTTTTAGGACATGTTATTTCTAATGGTGACATTTCTATAGATCCCAAAAAGGTTGAAGCCGTTGTTAAATAGAACAGGCCTACATTAGTAACTGAGGTCAAGAGCTTCCTCAATATGGCAGGGTATTACAAGAGATTTGTAAAAAGCTTTCTCCCAGATTACCTTGCCTTTGACTCAGCTAATAAAGAAAAATGCTAAGTTTGAATGGACAAAAAAATGTGAGTGGCATTTTTAGGAACTGAAAGATCGTCTGACCACTGCTCCCGTGTTAATTATCCCAGAGGGATCTGGTGGTTTTGAAGTTTATTGTGATGCCTCCATGGTAGGTTTGGAATGTGTACTAATGCAGAATGGGAGAGTGATTGCTTATGAGTCTAGATAATTGAAAGTACATGGAAAGAATTATCCAATCTATGATTTGGAGTTAGTTGCAGTTGTGTTTGCCTTAAAAATTTGGAGACACTATCTTTAAGGTGAGAAATTTTTAGTTTGTTCTGATCATAAAAGTTTGAAGTATTTATTTTTTCAAAAGGAGTTAAATATGAGACAGAGAAGATGGCTTGATTTTCTGAAAGATTATGATTGTAAAATTCAATACAAACTTGGTAAAGGTATTGTGGTTACTAATACTTTGAGCAGTCAATCAAGTTTTGTAGCAAGGCTGCAGATAAAGCAAATGGAGATATTAGATTGCCTGAAAGAGTGCAATATTCAGCAGTATGCTCGTAGTAATTGAGTGATCCTCTCATACTTTCAGATCCAGCCCAAAATAATTAAAGAGATCAAGGAGAAGTAGGTACATGATTCTTTCCTTATGAATATTGCTGAGATTTGAATAAAGATTCCAAGAAAGATTTCAGTATTCGTGTTGATGGGGTACTGAGATTTAAGGATTGTTTATGTGTACTGGAAGATAATGAATTAAAAGAAAAGATTTTGAAAGAAGATTACCGATCCCGGCACACGATTCATCTAGGGATTAATAAAATGCATCAAGATTTGAGAAAAATATTTTGGTGGCAAAATATGAAAAGAGAGATTATTGATTGTGCGGGAAAATGTTTTATTTGTCAACAGTTAAAAGCTGAAAGGAGAAAGCCATCCGGATCATTACATCCAATGCCCATTCCCACCTGAAAATGGAAATATGTTGTTATGAATTTTGTATTAGGATTGCCTCGAACTCCATAAAATCACAATGCTATCTGGGTCATTATTGATCGGCTGACTAAATCGGCTCATTTCCTAGCAATCCGAACTATGTATACTCATGATAAGCTGGCACAGTTGTATATAAAAGAAATTGTCAAACTCCATGGTGTACTTATGACAATTGTGTCAAACCGAGATCCAAGGTTTGTTTCTAAGTTTTGAAAAAATTTGCATAAAGAGTTGGGGACTAAATTAAAGTTTAGTATGATATATCATTCTCAAACTGGTGGCCAGTCAGAATGCACTATCCAAATTTTGGAAGATATGTTGAGCGCTTCGGTAGTAGAATTGAAAGGGGCTTGGGATAATTATTTGGCTCTGACAGAATTTGCATATAACAATATTTATCAAGCAGGTACAGGAATAGCACCTTTTGAAGTGCTTCAGGGAAGAAAGTGTAGCTCATCAATTCATTGGGAGGAAACTGGAGATAAAAGGCTTTTGGGCCCTGAAAGTATTATGGAGACAACGGAGAAAATTAGAGTAATTTACGAGAATCTAAAAGTGGCCCAAAGCAAACAGAAGAGCTATGCAGATCAAAGGCAATCAGAGTTGAAGTTTGAGGTGGGTGATTATGTATTTTTAAAAGTGTCACTATCAAAGGGAATAACTAGATTTGGGATGAAAGAAAAATTGAAGCTATGCTTTATTGGTCTTTTTGAGATTTTGAAAAAAATTAAAGAAGTGACATATAGATTGGCATTGCCGCGCAGTCTGGCTAATGTTCACGATGTGTTCCAGGTGTCAATGCTTAGAAAGTATGTTCACGACCTCACCCATGTCATTGAGTATGAGTTGTTGATGATTAATGAAGACTTAACTTACGAGGAAGAACTAGTGTGGATCTTTGATTGAAAAGACCAGAGGCTGCGTACAAAAACCATTTCCTTAGTCAAGATTTTGTGGAAGAATCACACTCCCAAAGAAGCAATATGGGAGCATGAAGAGGAGATTCGAAGCAAATGCCCCCATCTATTCTCATAATGTATGTAGTTTCATTAAATTTTGAGGATAGTTTCAATAAATAGGGGAGAATTGTAATATCCCAATTTATAAATATAGTAATTAAGGACAAGATTTGGCATAATTATTTAAGCTATGAAGAAATTATTATAACGGCCAAGAAATTATCAAGGATATGAATAGTAGACCAGCTGAAAAATTGTTGACTAGAATTAGCAAGTTGACCGACTAAAAATTTTTGACCAAAATTGGCAAGCTGACCGGCTAAAAAATCGTTGACCAGAATGGGCCTCGTTGATTGGCTAAAATGAGTAAGGAGAATTTGTCCTGTCAACACCCGTTGACAAACAAAACGTAAAGGGGCCGGCTGAAATGAATTAAGAAGATTGCCCGGTTAACACCAGTTGACCGGCTAAAATAGGCGTTGCTGCCGGCTATAGCCATGGAGACCGGCTAGGAAGATAAGCTGCATTAGTAGCCGTCGTATGTCATGGCTTCAGCAACCAAAATAGCCAGCAGCTTAAGGCACAAAATGGTTGGTTGCCTTGTGTCCAAAGTGCCCAGACAACACAACATTGACCAACTAAGACAGCAAAATGGCTAGCTACTAATTAGGCCGGTTATAAATTGGTAAAAATTCCAGTCAACAAATTGACCGACTAAGGCACAAAAATGACCAGTTTGCGGAATGCCTGGTTGCCAAAATATCCAATCAACACGTTGACCGATAATTATACCATTTTGCCCAGTATGGCAAAATGGCTGATCTGCATAATTATTCTGTATAAAAAATGGTAATTGACCAGTATGGATTTGCATTAGCAAAATTAACAGTATGGGTTGGAAGGAATGAAATGATCAGTTTGCATGAATTTTGCGGGTATGACAAATTGCTGGTTTGCACGGATTTTGCCGATATGGAAAAATTGCTAGTTTGCATGAATTTTATCAATATGGGCCATTTACCAAAATTGGTGAAATTACCGGTTTTTATCTTGTGGAAAGCTTTTGAGGAGAAATGTCCAGTTGCCAAAATAACCGGTCAACACCCACTTGACCAGCTGATTGCAGGGTATGGGGGAAAATGATTCGGTCAATGGAAGGTTGCTCGACTATGCAAGGATAAGTCCGCAGAAATAATACAGAAAATGGATTCTTACTGAGGCCCTTTCTGGATACTCGAATTCTTTAGAATTCTTTGGAATTCTCTACAAAAGGAAAATGAATAAACTATGGGTAGTAGGTAACCTGCCCACCTACTCTCCTAACCCCAATTACCTATAAATACTGAATGCCCGGCGGTTAGGGAGCAAGTTGGAGAGGCGGGAAGACAGAGACGAGAGAGATAAAGGGGAAGAACTTAAGGGAAGATTGAGAAAGGAAATATGGAGAAAAGGGCTAACACAAGTGTACCTTACACTTCATTCTTCAATAGTAATACTTTCAATTATTTCCTTTTTGTTCTAAAACCTTTCATTTATCTGTTTATTATACTGTATGAATAATTGAAATATTTAAACAAGATTATTTTGTTTTATTGGTTCAATTTTCATGTATGTCTCATGTTTTGTGTTCAAGTGGTTTTGAATATTTTTTTGTAAGCCCAAGCATAAAATATGTGAAAATAATGAGTTATGGCAAGAAAATATGACATTACGAAGCATGTATGTATGATGAATATTTGTGTCTGTAATTATGTTAAAAGTTATGCTGTTGAGACTTATGAAGAATATCAAGGACTATTTGAAATGATTGATTACGATGAAAAAGGCAAGAGTTGAGATTTTCTTTGTCAAGTTAAAAACTAGACCAATGATAGTTCAGTAAGTAATATTTTCTGGCATGCCTTAAGATATTATAGTGGTACTTGAGGATAACTCCGTCCATAGAGTGATACGCGGTCCGCTCTTCCTTAGGGCGTTACTATGGAAGACAAGAATCAAGAATCTAAGATCATCCTAATCCTCAAGATGTAAATAAGAAAAAATTACGAAAATGTATATGATCAAGAAAGAATGAACAAAGAATCTAGAACCAAGGCCTTTGATTGTGTGAAGTGAATATAATCTATCCTCGATTATTTGCTCCCTCAACTGGTTGGGCTAACCAGCCCTATTCCTTCAAGATAATGTAAGAATGAAAAATTAATTAAAAAGATAAATCATGGTTTTAAGTATATTTTCACAATATATCTTTTTAAGTAAGATCACAAGGAAACTTAAGCAAAAAGTTTTGGTTTCATGAGTTAAGTGATTGTTTTCCAATCCTTGCTTGCATTATTTATTTGCATGATTCTATATGCCCATTATAACCTTTCATTTTTATGGTACCTCATTGACCGTAATGCTCACTCTTTTACTACTTTATCTCCTCCAGATATCCCTGATGAGCTGCTGCTAGATGAGAAAGAATGAAGCTAGGGTTTGATTGGGAAGAATAGCTGGATTTTGAAGACTTGTTATTTTGGATAAATTAATGTAGGTAAACTGCTTATGATTTTGAATGTATGCTGTAAATTGTGACTTAGTCTATATATACTATTGTGGTTGTAGTTGTACTTCCGTAGGAATGTTGTTGGGTTTATACAAGTTTCCTAAATGGCATCTCTCTCGTGATCCTATGAAAGGATGTGGTTGTGTTTTGAAGCTTGTGGATGTAAATGTTTTGTATAAGTTATTACACAAGTTATATGTATGGTTTTTTTCTTTTTACAAGGAAAACTCTATCAAATTTTCTTTAAATACTAATATAATTATATAATTAAGCCTTATTAACATAAGGTTCTAAAAGATAGGACTTATTCCGTTATACTCTTTGTCACTATGTTTCCAGCGAACACAATACTTAGAGCCAACGCTCCTCACGAGCAATCCAAGCCTCTCCCAACGAGAGCACTTTCTCATCACAAACACTTTCTGCATCCTTATTACATCTCTTTACTTTCACCTTCTTAATTCGAAGGATGATTTTGCTTGAGCGTTGGAGTGTTTTCAGTGGGATAACCTCCCGCCGTCACCGGATCTCTCGTTCATAATTGTGGTATGCAGGATCCAAACTTTGTAGATGGGGTCGGATTTAAACGAATGACTTGACTCGAATTTGTTCAAAGTTCAAATCCATGATGCATCATTGGTGCAATCTGTGGGAAGATTATAAAAAGTCAACCATTTTTCTCCAATCTCTCTCTCAGTTTCACCTTCTAGACCATTACCATCAGTCAAAATGGTAAACACAAGAGTACAAGTTAGCGAGCCCACTTGAGACATGACCTCACTTGACCAGGACCATGCTATTGGTAATCGGGTCAATGGGGTGGTCTACGGTGTGCTAGCATCCTTTTTCCAGGATCTAGCGGAGCAGATGAGCAACATAAATCAAATGCTCATGATACTCTGCTTTCGCTAGGAGAACACACTGCAGGGGGCTCCGCTCCCAACGGTCCTTGATCTGGCCTCCAGGAGAGGAGGCCAAAAGAAGAAGAAACCAGCCAAGAAGACCCGGAGGCCGACCAACACTCAGGCTCCGAAGGCCTCATACGCCCAATGCCACCTAAGGCTTGAAGGACTCTTGGGTAGCAGGACTTCGGAGGAGAGTCTAGAGTGAAGGAACCCTGATACTCTCAGGCGGAGACTGGGCCCCAGGATTAAGAGGGAGCCTCCCGGGTTGTTAGATCCACTGGTGGTAGTAGCCAGCCAGCCACATGCCACCCCAGAGAAAGAACGGAGTTAAGAACTTACCTCAATTCTAAGAGATCTAGCAACGCCACCCAAGCAAATTCAAGGGTGGAGAAGATCTAAAACCGTGTATTTAAGGATGATGAACATGCTATAGATTTGGACAGATCTCCCTTCACAATATAGATCTTGAACCGTCTCATGCTGGCAAAGTTCAAGATGCCAACTCTTAACTCTTACGATAGGAGTGTCGATCCCATGGACCACCTCGACCATTTCCACACCTATCTAAATCTACAAGGGTTGGAGGATGCAGCAATGTGCCACTGCTTCCCTCTTACGCTAAATGGAGATGCCCGCATCTAGTTCCATCGTCTCCCATGAGATTTGATCCGAAGCTTCCGAGAGCTCATCGACCTCTTCTTGGCGCAATACGCCTCCAACCGTCGAGAAGAGAAGCAACCATGACATCTCTCCCACATCAAGCAGAAGCAGGGAGAGAACCCGCAGAAGTTCCTAGATTGCTTCGTGGCGGAAGCTAGAAGGATCCCCAGGCTCACTCAAGAGATAAAATTTGACAGTTTCATCTCCGCATTGACACATAGGGACTTCTTCAGGCATTTAACACACAAGAATCCACAAAACTTTCAAGAGGTAGAATCCATCACCAGGGCCTACGTAGCGGCCAAAGAAGCCAACGAGGCTAAGCGTCCCGTGTGGTCCGAACAACCTCACTCTTCCCCGGCCGAGGGAGAGGGGAGGCACTGTGGCAGCAATCATTCCCGTAGAAAGCAGCATAGGATCGGAGCACCAAGGCAAAGGGATTATGAGCTGATCAACTTGACGCCCCTGACTGACACTCGTTCCAACGTCCTCATGTAAATCTGTGGGAAAAAATTCTTAAGTGGCCAAAACCACTTAAGAAAGAGGAGGGAGGAAATCCTACAAAATACTGTGATTTCCATTGATCTCCTGGACACTCTACGGAAGATTGCAAGATACTTCAGCAGGAGATCAAGGAGTTGATCCAGAGGGGTCGCCTCACTAGATTCATCAGGAACCCTAGGCAGAGCTCTGGCACCTTAGGAGGGGAAGGATCAGAGCCTTCCCAGCCACAAAACCAGGTCGTGGTTGGAGTGGTCAATATGATCACAATTCGACTGGTCAAGACCCCAACGGATCGCAAGGAGTTGCAAGCTCGGCAGAAGAAGCATCGCACTGAAGATGTCATTAGTTTTAGTGATAATGACATGGAACATGTAATCTCCCCCATGCAGATCCCCTTATTGTATCCGCACTCATTTCGGACGGTAACGTCGATGCCAACTAAAACGAGTCTTCATTAATAATGGAAGTTTTCGAGATTTGCTTTAACTTGATGTGTTTTTTAAACTTGGTTTAAAAAAGAGTCAGTTAAAACCTGCCGAAGGCCCGCTCTATGGCCTTGACAACGAGCCAGTGGCCATCCAAGGAACAATCTAGTTGGAGGTCACCCTGGCTACGTACCCAAGAACGGCGAGTCGTACACCCACATTCTCGATCATTGACTTGCCCTCCGTCTACAACGCTATACTAGTCCACACATGCCTAACAGTGTTTGGAGTTATCACTTCGATACCGCATCTCAAGATGAAGTTCCCAACAGCATGTAGTGTAAGTGAAGTGCTAGATGACCAAGTCACTAGGCGGACATGTTATATGTCTCAAATCACACCAAGTGGTAGCACAAAGATGGCAGCAGAGCTTGACCAAGCAACTTTGTAGCAAGTGCAGTCTAGTGAGGTAACCGATCTAATCCCACTGAATCCGGAGGACCTGAATAGATGAGTGCAGATTGGGGGCTCACTCACTAGGACACTACGTGACGAGTTGATAACGTTCTTACGGCAGAATGCTGACGTCTTTGTGTGGACCCCTGCTGACATGCTTGAGATTTCGACCGGAGTAATGGTCCATAAGTTGAGCCTCGATCCCGACCGCAAGTGTGATGGAAAGGATTTTTTTTTGTCCTTAGATGTTCAAGTCAATACAACTATCGAATCTAAAGCCCAAATTTTAATTTAAAGTTCTAAGAAAAAATGGACAGAGTTTCCCCTTAAATTGGGCCAAATTGAAATATGAAACCTGAATAAAACCTACAATTATACAAAATAATATGCATCGACACATATTGCTATCACTGACATAGGATCATCAAATGTCATACCAATCCTCACGAATTTACATTCAATATTCCTATCCATTACACCAAAGTCCAAAATGGAGATGCCTGCTAAGACCTGTACAAACCAGAAAACATATAGTAGAAGCAAAACTATATCCAAAATATATATCTCTACGGACGTATACTTCATTGTTTCATCACATATATAACATACATTTTATATATATTGTTCAACCACAAAATTTAGACAATTACATTCAAACTAATCTTCCTAAGATCTTCAAAATAGCTTCAAGTCTTCCAAGGTCTGCTAGCTAAGATTGGACTACTCTTTTTCATTAGGAACTAGTTCTACCATATCATCTGGAAGGGAAAAAATAAAGTAGTAAGCCGAAACCCAGTAATGTACAGTAAAAACATGCAAATATAATACTTTCATACAGATTAGTACAAGTGAACAAAAATATGAAATTATTCAAGAACAGATAGGTACATGAAAGTATGAAAAAACATAAATTAGAATAAATGTGCTTCGGACAATATAAACATGCTTTGGAAGACATAACTCAATAAATCAAGCATCAGAAATCAGAAAATCGAAAATAAATTCTGTAATTTCTAGAAAATCCATTTTAAGCGTCAGAAGGACCAAACTGGTAGACCCTACTAGCCAATGAAATGAATAATCAAGGATAGATTGTATTTACTCCACATAATCTAAGACCAGAAGTAGAAACATTGATATCCCGTCTCGTAGGATTAGTGCAGAAACACTTCCCGACGGTGGCTAGAAATAAAAAAACTACCCTCTAGGTTAACGCCCTGAGTAAGGGCGGACCACGTATAACTCCATGGAAAGAGTTATTCTCGATTACCGCCATAACATTTTAAGGCATATCGGAGAACCTTACCTGACTATATATCAATCCTAGGTCCTAATTAATAGAATTGAAAATACTTTTCTTCTTTTTTCTCAACTTAGAGCTTGTCATTCTTCAAAAAGTTAGTCAGAAGTATAGAAATTTCTCTTCAAATTGCTTCAAAAATTCACAGTAATCCAATAGTATAACTCAATGTAAATTTTTCATATACAAATCATATCATGGACATTACCCCTTTACAAATCAACATTTACATGTTAAAATTCATGGATTTTAAACACCAATCCCTAAATTTTCGTTCCTAGGGTTTCAATAAAGCTTTCGGACATAAAACGGATGCCAAATGCATGTATATACATGAAATCGAAGTTACACATTGCAATACATATAGGTAAACATGAAATCTATTCGATTAATCAGGATAAACATGCTTTATTTATGCGGAACATGAATAAATATGATTTTAGAGTAAAAATATAAATTCGGAGACACTAAAAAATTGTAAAAATGAAAGATAACGTTTAGAGTACACTTGCTTGAGTTCGATCTACAGTTATTTTTAGCCAGATTGGATCAAAACAGGTGGATTTCTCCCATTTCTTCCCTTTCCTCTCCTTCCTTCTTCCTCTCATTCTGTTGTGGGGCTCCTGTGCTAGTACTGCTGGAATTGGGTTGCCCGGTCGGCCACCGTCACACACGGCCGTCACTAACCACCACTAACCACCCGCGCACCGCTAACTCCAGCGAAGCCCT
>JAODPA010027076.1:0-12674 GCA_025585075.1 Nepenthes mirabilis
ATATAAAAACGAAAGAAAAAGAAAAGAAGAAAGAAAAAACATATTATAATGGAATCTCCATCTTCTCCCTTAAATTCAACAAACACTAATCAAATTTCATTATCAACACCTACTCTTATGAAATCTCCACTTGCACAACAAAATTTAGTGAAGCTCCTACCATCTATACTAACTCTTAATGGAAATACTATTCTACCTACTACACCTACCACTAAGTAATTTATACTACAACAGATACACATGATTTAAAAATAATACCTTCACGTATTAAAAAACAATCCTTAAGCAAAAAATTATTATCTGTTGATATTGAAGAATTATCAAATTTTGTATCATCTAGAGAAAAGACGTGGACTCACGAAGAATCTTCTGTTCTAAATACGTACATATTAACCCTAGAACAACCTTCTGTTTTCAATATTCAACTAACATCAAATGAATTGCTAATACAAAACCAATCTTTTGTCCTTAGTAACAGTATAACAAAAGAATTATTGAACTCTAGTAACAATCGACTTCAACCAATAGTATCTATTGTAGCAACTCCACTCCTATCTAATACTCCTAATCCTCCTAGAAATTTATCTTTTATTTTAACTTTTAACAATGAATCAAAGGATTTATCTCTTTATCAAAAATATGTTAATTTCTCGTATGACACCTTTACTTTAATCAAAGTATGTCAAAGTATGAAACCTTTACCGTTAGCCATGGAACATGGCTCATCTTCACTACTGCCACGAATCTCTATCGATATAGTATTATGGCACAAGATTTCTCAATAGTTCAAAACCTTAGTCCACATCAGATGTTTAACTTCGTGGAATATACCATTTTCTCGGTAGATAATATTCAAATACTTCCGTTCACCAGTACTCTTCGTTTCTAAAAAAATGTTTTCCTCTAACGTATTACTTGCAGATACCTACCACATCTCTATCCTTAAATGCTCTTACTACCATACGCCGACAGAACACTATTCATAAATAGTAAAAAGCGTACCAATGAATAGTAAAATTCATAACTTTCTTGAACGGTGCAAAAAGCATAACAAAATGCAAAACAACTTAAAGTAAGAGACAAAGATGGACAAAACGTAAAACAAATTGAAAAGACGCATAACAAATAAAGCAGCATTAACATTCAGAATTTGATTAACGGCTCAGATGATTTCAAGACGACTATATAAGGACGCTTTCTTTTCATTTCCTAGCAGAAGAGTGAAACTCCAAGAAGAGTAATTCCAAAGGAGTAAAACTCAGAGCCAAATACGAAGTCTCTCCTTCTCTTCTCACATCAACCCCTATCAATCTTTGTAAATACCCTAACTTTTCCTCTACCTTATCCTTGTATTTACCATCAAGTGCTTGTAATTTGTTTTCCTTTTGAGTTTTGTGAGGATTATTGTGTGTAACTTATGTCTACTGTACAACGTGTGTAATAAAAGTTCTGTATGATTTTCGTCAATTAAAATTGTAATGGCCCAGATCCTACAAAATAGAAAATCCTCGATGTCAAGTTAAAATTACCTAGGAAGATGAGTTAAGGATAGTATCCGGTTAACAAGTGTTGACCGGAAGGCGTAAAGAAGGAGTAATCCGGTTAACGAGTGTTGACCGGAAGGCGTGATGAAGGACTAATCCGGTCAACGTAAAATATTGGCCGAAAAACATGAATGGAAGGAAGGACGGGAAAGAGGAAAGTAATCCAGTCAATGCCAGTTAGTTGACCGGAATGTATTTAAATGAGAAACATGAATCCGGTTAAGGTGAGTTGGCTGGAAATTAATAAGTAAACCCTTTAGAAAAGTAGAAGCATAAATAACCTAGAAATTTAATAAGGAAACTCTTTGGGAATGTAAAGCCATAAATAATATACTCCGATACATTCCCCCTATGTGGCCAAATCCTAACGACGGCCGCCAGACCCAAGGCCTATAAATAAGAATTAGATGGCGTGAGAAAGAGGCACGCAATAGAGTTTTCCAGTAAATGGAGACCAAAAGTTCAAGGTGAAGTAAAAGAAATCCAGGTAAGAGTACTCACCCCTATTTTAAGTTCATGGTTATGCATGTTTACAACGCTAGTATATCTGATATTTTTATGAACTTATGTTTCAGTATGTATGATGTTTGTTCTGCTTCTGTGATTTAAGGAAGAATCGTTCTTAATCGCATTTTAGAAAAAGAAACCCTGATAATCATGATGTTCGGTTTTGTTCTGCTTGAAGTATGATTATTTATCGATTTATATGAACTTTGATAATTGCATAAAAATCCGGACTAAAAATCAAAATAGGCCCTTTTGCGTGTTAAAATCAAAATCGGCCCTTTTGCATGTTAAAATCGAAATCGGCCCTTTGCATGTTAAAATCGAAATCGGCCCGTTGCCTGTTAAAATCGAAATCGGCCCTTTTGCATGTTAAAATCGAAATCGGCCCTTTGCATGTTAAACTCGAAATCGACCCTTGGCATGTTAAAATCGAAATCGGCCCTTTGGAATGTTAACATCGAAATCGGCCCTTTGCATGTTTAAAATCAAAATCAGCCCCTTTTTGCATGATAACAACGAAACCGGTCCCCTTAAGCCTAAAACAAGATCGGCCTTCCCTTAATGTAAAAAGAGGTCCGGCCTCCACCCTTGGGCAAAATCCAAACTGGCTTTCCCTGGATGAAAAACAAGTCCGGCTTTCCCTTGATGAAAAACAAGTTCGGCCTTCCCTTGATGAAAAACACGTTCTGATTTTGTTGAATAAGAACTCCGCCCTTTATTGGAAAAAGAACTTCGACTTTTGACAAAAAGAACTCCGGCCTTTTTTAAGAAAAGAACTCCGCCTTTTGAAAAAGAACTCCGGCTTTTGAACTCTGGCTTTTTAAGAAAAGAATTCCACCTTTTAAAAAAGAACTTCAGCTTTTGAACTCCGGCTTTTTCGAGAAAAGAACTCCGACTTTTGAACTCCGATTTTTGTTGAAAAGACCTCCGATTTTAAGGAAAATGGACTCCGGCTTCTAAGAAAAGAACTTCGACTTAAAAATGATTAAAGGAAAGGTTATACGGATTTCAACTGATGAAGTTAAAAACAAGGCTATAAGAACAAGAAAAATGTATGTAATCCGGACAGCAAATGGAACTCTACGACTTTCAACTTTCGAATTATGACGGATGGCCATCAAAAGACATGAACTAAGAACCGATTTGCCATTAAACTTGCTGTTAAAGATGGATGAAGGATATTGGAGTGACACTCGAGGACTGCCTCCTGGGCCATAGGGGGAGACTTTTGGTGGCATAAGACTTTTGGACTACAACCTCGTATGCCGGGTTAAAGGCATTACCTCCCGCCTCGGGGAGCATAATGAGAGGATACGGTTTTAGGTTGTAGAGTAACACACAACCCTTTCTCGATGTTGTCCGCTCCCGTCCGGTCCTTAAAGATTATAAGAATTTCAAATGATTTTTATGAATCTTCTGAAGACCAGATAATAAGAATAAGAACAAGGAAATTCTGAACTAAAGAAGAAATTTTATATGTTAAAGTTATGATATAAATCCTTACTTTGATCTGATTATATGTATGTTTTCTGCATGTGAGTATCTTGTTGGGCTTTGTAGCTCATTCTTGTCAATTTTCAGATGACAAGATCCTTATGGAGGACGAAACTGAGTAGAACCATTTGAAGTAGCTTGACAGCATAGCTGGCCGGAGCTGATCAATGAGGAACTTGATTTATTTCTTTTGATATTTTGAGAAGGACTTGTAGAACAGTTATGCTGTATAAGAATTTATAGATGTTAGCATATTTCCGTAATTACTTTATTGATAAATGAAATCCATGTTTCTAGTAGCATCTCAAGTCATATCAAGGCATTCACATTCCGACTAACCTTAGTGTTGGTCGGCTAAGTTTGAAATTAAAACTGGAAGGCCAGCTCATGTAGTTCGGCCTCAAGTGATCATGTGTATAAAAGAAAGGTTTATTCATATGAAAGAAAAGAAAAATTTTTTTATGTCCATCTAGTTGTTTTCTATTATCTATTTTGATGCAAGGATTTAGGCTTGACGGCGGCTTTATGTAGTGGAATAAGGCCGGTCAGTCATAGTTGGTATTATAGAATTGAGATATCTTAGAAATTG
This sequence comes from Nepenthes mirabilis, assembly GCA_025585075.1. Classification (NCBI taxonomy): domain Eukaryota; kingdom Viridiplantae; phylum Streptophyta; class Magnoliopsida; order Caryophyllales; family Nepenthaceae; genus Nepenthes; species Nepenthes mirabilis. The sequence goes on from JAODPA010027076.1 coordinate 4,135, forward strand.
ATTGATCGAAAAGCGGAAGTATAGGTTTGAATCTCTGTACTAAATTCCTGTAGGAATAAGTCGAGAGAGCTGTGAGGAGGCACCTTAACGTTCTAAATTGATTGGTGACGATTTAGTACTTGAGCTGATTGGTATTGATTCGAGGTCTAGGATAATCAGTTTTAGTTCGAGGTTTGGCTGGATCATACTGGGTTAAGGTCCTAAAAGGGACAGTGGATCAATCTAGTCAGTATGGCGAATAAGTGGAATTGATAGCTTGAGGTCTATGTAACTTAGAGTCCATTTCGGGAAAGTAAGTTTAAGGATACCGATTTAGGATCAATTCGTAGTGGTCAAGTGCATGAATTTTTGGGTAATGCGAATCTATCGGAATTAAGAAAGGGTTCATAGATGTTGATGTGAAAGGTATTGATAGGATATTATACCTTTCAATCAGGTTATGAATTCTAAATAAGAGGAAAAGTTAATTGAACCGAGAATAGGTATTAAATTCGATTAGTTACGAGACCACCCCTTTGAGTCAGTTGACGGGCGTTAAGAAATCTAACTATGAAAAGTTTTGAAGATATGTATATATCTTCAGAAGAAAGATCAAGTCGACTTGTTTTAATGGATGATTTGGAGTCGGTTGAAATCGACATTAGCCTCTAAGGATTTTTATAGAATTAAAGGAGCAATGGCTAGGTACTGTTGTGGATATCTTGAAACCTTTAGGAAGTAAGATAACTGATGAGATTGTTATGGTTGGTTGAGTGATTGGTTACTTAGAGGATTAATCAATTGATATGTGGGCACAATAAATGAATAGGTGATTTCTAAGATCGAACTGTATCCATAACATGTCGATTATGGATGATTGGAAAACTTTTGCCGCGGCAGTATTTGGATAAACGTGTGGTTGCTACGAAGTTTGAAAGTGCTATATGAGTTTTGAATTTTTGTGGGTGTCCATGAATTTTATGGGATGGATCTTTCAGCCATATTTGGGTCCATATTGAGATGGCCTCATTGATGGGTCTAGGAAGTTAACATAACAGGTAATATTTTTAAGGAGGTTAAAATTTTTCTATTTTTGTGTCATGATAGGTGACTATCCTCATATAAGTGGGAGAAAGGTTCATAATTAGAATTACTCCGCCAGTACGTCGAAATTAATAGTTAGAATCTCCGCTTTGAGAACTTAGGTATGTTACCTTGGAGGTAGCTAATACCGGACAATTTCAAGGGTTATAATAGTTCCGTCATAAATAAAGAAGCAATCTTACGATATTGCGAATGGGTAGACCCATTTAAGGATTATTGGGAAAAACCTTAGTGTCTTTAAAAAAAAAATTTGGCCTTAATACTGATAATTGACGTTAAAAGTTTTTAGATTCAATGTGCTTTCGGTATTTTGTAGGTGATGTGAAAGAAAAAATTGCGAATACGTTCAAATTCTTGGACAATAGAGGGTCGTTTTTTTAAATTTGGAGATAGAAACGTATTCAAAGTATTAGAGCCACGAAATTTTGGAACAAGAAATCTATATGGTTTTGTTTCAGGACGATTCACCGATATTATAATTATGGAGAACGTGTTTGGATTAAAATAGGTAGCCCATCGGTATGCCAACAAGATTCAGAAGTTTCTAAGTATTTAGATTTTGAGATTTTGGGTAATGACCTAAAGTTGTAATAAATCTTTGGGTGATAATTTTAATTGTAGTTTCTAATCTGGTTGTAATTTTAGGATATAAGGTATTTCGATCTTGAGGATGTTTGCGATTTGAAATTTGTGCCAAAATCTTAATTGAAACTTGATTAGAGAGTTTTGGGAGTTAAGTTAAATTTTATATAGCAGCAAATTATAACCGGATGACTCGTAACTAGATAAATAATTAAAGTAGCGCAGCGAAAATGTGGCAAACCCACTTATGAAGAGGTTCAATCTCAAGCTCAGAAGGAATATTTCCCCTTCTAGACATAAGGTAGGATCAAGCAAGAATTTTCAACCGTTTGAGGTTTCGAGTTAAGTTGGGAAAGTAGTTAGTGAATTTGGTGTGTCTTCGAACTCGGTAGAATTAGATTATGATAGAACGCGTTGGGTAATAAGAACCAGGATAATTCAACACTCAAGATTCTTCGAGATAACCGTTTAATCAATGAGGTGATTTAGAAACGTTAGAAGAATTTAGAAGGTTACCACCAATTATAAGAATTTAAGGTTCGGGGAGAATTCTCATTATTGAGACTTAGTATAAATTAAAGTAAGAATTTTCAACCGATTGAGTACTTGAGCTAAGTCACAGGGAATTAATAGATTTAAGTTGCCCTCAAACTTGGTAAATTAGTGTGAAGTTTTTTTCAGGTATCGTAAATGTGGAAATAAATAAGTGACTGTGATAAATTATATTGAGAAACTTAAAGCTTATCCCAAAAAGGAGGTTTCAATTTAGGCTTTGATAGAATGAAACGGGTAATAAGGATTAGAACAATTCAATGCTTGAAATTTCCTGGGATAATGGTCTAACCGAGGAGGTGATTGGGAATGCTTGGGAGATTTTCTCTGACTCGGGGATTTTGAGATTCGTCAAATTTTGAGGACAAAATTTTTATAATTAGGGGAGAATGTGACGACCCGAGTTCCGAAATATGATAATTGGGAGGTAATTAAATTAAAATAGGTAAATTGTAATCAAAAGGTACAGGAAGAATCGGATTGAAAAGCTCAAATAATCGAAAATGGTAAATCAGGAACGAAAACTGTAAACTGTAAAATGTTACTTTGTAAATAAGATTGTGGGTTTTAAATTATGATAATCATGACTTATTAAGGTTATATAATCAAAAATAAGGTCCAAGGATGTGAAATATTGGGTTAGAATAGTCAAAACGGGTCCCGAACGGCGAAAATGCGACGTAGGCTTGCTGCAGGCTTGCCGCGGGCCAGACCCGCGCCCTCTGCGCTCTCGAGCCCACCTATCGAGCCCAAAATCGAGATTTTCCCGCACCCGCCGCACGCTCGAGCCGACCATGGCCGAATGCTTGCGCTCGCTGCGTGCTCGCCGCGCGCTCGAGCGCAAGTCTGTTTTAAAGCCGTATCGTGCTTCTTTTTCCTCATTTTCCCACGAGCTCAGAAGCTTTTAGAGAGAGAGATGGCGACGAACAAGAGAGAGAAAGGAGGAGATCGAGGCCGTGGAGTCCGCATCCGGCTTCGAGCTAGTTAAATAAATCGTAGAGCATGTTGAGGTAAGTACATCTGTACCGTTTTTCTTCTGCCTCTGTTGATTTTCGTCCGATCCCCTTCAGGTATTTTCTCCCGATACCCGATCTAATATGTATTATTGTGATGCCCACAGTATAATTATGTATATATGTGAAATTCGTCGTCCGATTCATTGTTTTCGCACCGTTATGCGCATCCGAAGCCCTAACCCAAGCGCGTGTACTGTTCATGCGTGATCGGGTGGATTTCGGCCTTTGATTTTTGGGTCTTTTGCATGAATTAGGACTAGAATATGATTATCCATATCCCCCATAAGTTAATTCATCGGTCGGGTACCCGATTTGGTGGAATTTTGTGAAATTCCGTTCGTGAAACCATAACCCTACGCCCGGGTGGTTTCATGCTTCGATTTTTGGGGCTTTTGATTTATTTGGGACTAAATTATGATTATACATGACTTGGGTAAGTTGATTTACCGATTGGGTATTCGAAATTATGGAATTTAAAGGAAATTCGTTCGCGAAGCCCTTGACCCGCGCCCGGACACCGTTTAAGTTTCTATTTGGAGTTAAATGTATAAATTGACTTAGGATTATAGTTAGCCATGCCTTGGGTTTGATAGATTACCTATTGGATGTCCAAAATTTCGAGAATCAATTTGTGTATATGTGCATAATTCGTGGGTACTATTCACCTGATAATTTCGACAACATTTTGTTTCGTGTTTTCATGTTTAAATGCCGATTAAGTGACATGTATTTGTGTAGATTCAATTGTTCAATTTGAAAGTTTCGGCATGCCCAATTTCAAAGGAATTCGTATTCGGAAACTCTTCAAGCTAATCTATTCCTTCCGGAGAGAGAGGAAGCTGAGGTACGATAGTAAGCACGAAGAGGAGAAGGGGAAAGCACTTGTCCCAATCCATTCCCGATAAATATAACGTTAGATCGGGCCAAGCAAGTGTACTTCGGACGTTGTTTTTCATTTTTATCGTTTCCTCTTACTTTAAAATTGATAAATATGCTCTAAAATGATATCGATGTATGTTTAAAGTAAATGAAGCATGTTTCCTTCAATTATTTGGTTATATTTTGTGTTTACCCATATTTATTGTAAGTTTTTGCGTTGATTTCATGTATATGCATGTAAATAGTATTCGATTTGGTTCCAAAAGTATGTGTGAAACCCTAACTCAAAAATATTGAAAACTTTTGGTTAAATTGCATGTTTTAATGTATATATATGGATTTATGGCATTTATTTCACAAATAAGCATATGTATAGAGATCGATTTGAGTCTGAAGGTTTGGGCGAAGCGCTAAGTACGAAAATGAAGGAGTTTTAGTGATTTTTAATCAAAGCTCCTGTTATATAAAAGCTAATTGATATTGAAGAGAAGCTCCCTGCATAATTTGTTTCTGAAAATTTATACGGACTTATACTGATAAAAATTTCATGCACCGTTAAAGTAAACTGAAAGTAAATTGTGAAACTATGATTGTGAAAGAGGGTTTTTAATAAAGAGGTTATTTCTATTACTGTTATTTAAGACTCGGGACTGACTACAGTCCGGATAGGTTCTCCGGCATGCCTTAGGATTTTTCGGTGGTAATCGAGGATAACTTTGTCCATTGAGTTATTTATGGTCCGCCCTTCCTCGGAGCATTACGGTCAGGAGGAATTACCGTTACTGGCCTACCTTCGGGTGGCATACCGTACTAATCCCTTAAGATGGGATACCTCTATTACATTTACAGTTCTTAGATTATGTGGAGTGAATACAATCTATCCTCGATTATTCGCCCCCTCAGCTAGTAGGGTATATTGACAGGGTCTGTTACCGATATGTTATGTTACCGTTTATCATACCGATTACTGATTATGGAGTACCGTTTACCGATTATGGAGTACCGTTTACCGTCTACTGACTATCAATTACTGTTTACAGTTTACCGAATACTGAACACCTACTACTGCTTACCATTTTTCATTTGCTAATTAACGTTTACTGATTATTGTTTACCGACTATTGATTTCTAATTCTAAAGTTTAATACCATTAAAGTATGTTTTCTCTATTTCGTAGATTATATTTTGATTAACCGTTCTATTTATGAATAGTTACATGACCGTTCTGCATCACTATTTTACTACTCAGGTGCATGTACCTTGTTGGGCTCCGGCTCACTGTTTTATTATTTTTTTCCCTCCAGATGAGACAATAGAGTTAGTGCCTGACGAGAAAGAGTAATCAAGAGAAATTTCTGAAAACTTTGAGGACCTGAAGCATTTGAAGCTATTTTGGGAGAGCAGTTGACGTAAAGACTTGTCTGATCATGCGATTTTGTATACTGATCTTGTATTATGGATATTCATGCACATATAGATTTTGTATAGAATGCATATGATGTATGAGATGGTAAAAGAAAACTATACTTCTGCAAGTTATTAGTTTAGCTTCCGCTCTAACTTTTGGATATACTGTACGGGTCATAGACGACATCTCGTTATTGAACTGTTAGTATAGCTAACGCTTTTATAGATTTATGCCATGGATGGCACATGTGATCCTGTGGATGCTTGTTGTAGGAAGAATTGTGAATGATTGATAGTTGTATACTTGTAACGGATGATCATACAGGTTGTATTTTGGATTTTTATCCTGTTACAAAGGAGACTCTGCCAAAATTTCTGCAGAAGTCTTGCCTTATATTTTAGTACCGTTAATCCTGTTCCTGTCTTGATGGAAGCTTTTGAAGAAAAAAAAGAAAAATCCGTTCCGTCACAAAAACTTTGAAGGTTTTCTTGAATTGCTGGTATATTCGCTTCTCTCTCTAAATTAATGCATATTTTAAAGTTTTGAATGAAAAGATCTTGCGTAGTCCTAATTGGAAACACTGTTCATAAATAGTTAAAAGTGTACGAATGAATAGTAAAATTTACAACATTCTTGAACGGTACAAAAAGCATGAGAAAATGCAAAACAACTTAAAGTAAAAGACAAATTAGGATTACGCAGGATCTTTTTATTCAAAATTTTAAAATATGCATTAATTCAGAGAGAGAAGCAAATATACCAGCAATTTAGAAAAACCTTCAAAGCTTTAATTGACAAAAACCATACAGGACTTTTAGTACACACGTTGTACAGTAGATAAAGGTTACGTACAACAATCTTCACAAAATTCAAAAGGAAAACAAAATACAAACACTCGATGGTAAATACAATGATAAGGTAGAGGGAAAGTTAGCGTATTTACAAACGTATTTACAAAGATTGATAGGGGTTGATGTGAAAATAGAATGAGAGACTTCATATTTGGCTCTGAGTTCTACCCCTTTGGAATTACTCTTCTTGGAGTTTCACTCTTCTGCTGAGAAATGAAGAGAAGGCATCCTTATATAGTCGTCTTGAAATTATCTGAGTCGTTGATCAAATTCTGAATGATGATGCTGCTTCATTTGTTATGCGTCTATTCAATTTGTTTTACATCTTGTCCATCTTTGTCTCTTGTTTTAAGTTATTTTGCATCTTGTCATACTTTTTACACCGTTCAAGAAAAGTTACAAATTATACTATTCATTTGTACGCTTTTTTCAATTTATGAATAGTGTTCTATCGGTATACGGTAGTAAGAGCATTTAAGGATAAAGATATGATAGGTACCTGTAATAATACGTTAAAGGAAAATATTTTTTTAAAAAAACAAAGAGTACTGGTGAACGGAAGTATTTGAATATTATCTACAGAGAAAATCATACATTCCACGAAGTCAAACATCTGATGTGGACCACAGTCTTGAATTGTTGAGAAATCTTGTGCCAGAATATTATATCAATAGAGATGCTTGGCAGTAGTGAAGATGAGCCATGTTCCATTACTAAGGGTATATCTAGATATTACATGTCAAATTTCATTGATAAGATCGAAAACTGTAACAATCTGCATATAGAGCCAATTTGTCTGTTTCTTGATCCAGATCGTAAGTTGTTGACGTTGTTCAAATTTAACAAGGGCAATAGTGGCTTTCTGGGATGTATGAGTTTTTCATTTAAATAATTGTAAATCACAGCAAAAAACGTCCGCAGTATTTCAGGCATCAGATGGTAATTACAACGTTGTAGAGGTACTAGTTGTTAGGGAAATAACTTGAATATACGGAGATCGATTAAATGAATCACATAAGAAGTAAAGCTCATCCGGTGGTAGCACAACGTAATTATCTTGTCGAGGAGTCCATGTATACGGTGATTGAGTAAATGGTCTAAACAATTTCCAAAGATTTCTTGTTGAAGAATAAGCCTATAGTCCATCAGCTTAAATAAACATCCGTCATCTGAAAATTTCTTCTGATCAAGTCCGCATTCAAAGATAAGTCTATGTCCATAATCAAAAGCAGCTTCATATTGGACTAGTTGTTTTAATTCTGCTATGATTGGGATGGTTTGATAAGTTTGAAGAACAGGATTGATAATATAAATAAAATCCGGTTCAAGAGTGGTGATGAGTAAACAGAGAAATAAGCCATTATTACAGGCTAATACGCGAAGGAAATTATCATAGATGAAATCGAGTGCAAAATGATGAAGTACAGGGTCTGCGACAGGGATGAATTGCCATGTGGGGTTGTATTTACATTGAAGGTAATATCCTTCATCATCTTTGTCAAAAGCATGATAAGAATGGTGTTTGATAAAAGCGTTGTTTGATAGAAATTAAAGACAGGATTTTCATATAGAAGCGAATTTGAGAAGTATTTTAACAGAAAGCCAAGAAAATAATTCAAATAAATGATCATAACTAAAAAAACGAGAATACGACTCAGACTAAAGCGGAGGTGTCATGTTTGCCCTGTAGAAATTCTCTTGTTAAAAAATCGGGTAAAGAATTTAAAATTTCTTTGATAAATTCAATATCAAAATCAAATATAGATAAAATTGCCTGCGAGAGAGCAAATATTTGTTTCGAAACCAAGTTTTTCACATCCTTTTGTAATACATCTTTGCCAACTTTGCAATCAATATGTAATAAAAATTTTTTATTATATAAATCATCTTGAAATTTTGATATAGATAAAATGATGGATAAAATTTCTTTTTTGATAGTAAAATAATTCTTTTGTGGTCCTAACTATATGCCAGAATGAAATCGAACAATTTGATGTTGGGCTGCATCTAATTTTTATTTTAGGATACCGTCATATCCTAAGTCAGAGGCATCTGTTTCGATAATTGGTAATACTTAGGGATATGGGATACCTAAACATAGTAAGTATTGAACTTATTGTTTTAATTGTTTAACAATATTAGTGTGTTCATTAGTTCAGGCAAGAGGAT
>JAODPA010027087.1:0-12674 GCA_025585075.1 Nepenthes mirabilis
GGAATTTAGGCTTATTTTATCAAGCAATATCTTCTGGATTTTGAAAATCTAAGACATAGCATCATCATCAATTATCTAAGATATTCTTTCAATGCTTCTCATATCTTAAAAGGGTGAAACAAATGAAGGTGTTACTGCTAAGAGGGAAAACTGGAAGAAGGGTTTGAAAGCAAAGACTCTAAATTTAGTAGGACAAATACAAAACAAATGAAATGTAAGTTTAGTTCAAGTAAGTGGATGATGAGGAGTTGAGGTTAGTTATGGAAAGCCTGCTGAAGATGGACCATTTCAAATATCTTGGATGACTGTTCCAAAAGGACTGGCAATTGATGACTATACACTCACCGAATTAAATTGGACAGAATAAAGTGAAGAAGTGTTACAAAACACTTCTATCCCTTGTACGATCGAAAAAGTATACTCAACTATGAAGGAAAATATGATAAGGTGACTACCAAGTTACCCATATGGCATGGAAGGGAATGTTGAGCAAGGTACCAACATGAACTTCTTTTGTTGCGTTAGATTTATAGGTTTATTACTTAGAAAACAAATCAATTTCTGCTATAGTGAGTCCCACATCGAAGGAATGTGTTCCTAGGTGTGGCTATAAGTGGCCAAGAACCCTCTCTAGTTAACAATTGCCTAGATGAAATGGTTCTATGATCTCCACATATTCCACCTTTCCAGCTTATGGTACCACTAATTTTTGGTGTGTCATGCTAGGTGTAAGTTTGCATGAATTGAGTCCACTACTTAGATTGTATTGCTACCCTCATATAAGGCAAAAGTGTTCTCATAGATGTGATATCATATTACAAGGAATAGATTTCACAATGACATCATCCAGGAAAATGCATAAGACACCGAAGTTGGTTTGGTCATCTGAGGTGTTTGAGGACAGAAGAGACCAAGGAGCCATGGAGACCTCTTCAATAGCATATTGATGTCTGATACGTACCAGAAACTAACATGTTACAACCATGTCTAGACACATGCCGAAACACAGAGGTGGTCTAAACCATTATTAATGAGATTCAAACCTGATACTAATGAGAGAGAGAGAGAGAGAGAGAGAAGTTAAGAGAGAGCTTGTGATGTTCTAATCACCTCCCAACTAGAAATAAGAGAGTGATGGAATGATAAGGAGAGAGTTTTCTATGGTTATTTTCCAGCAACCAAGAAATTAGAGAAAGGGCGAGATTACTCTAGGAAGATGCCATTTTGCATGTCTGCAATGTTTTAATAGCTAATTAGTATACAATAATGTAATTTGATCAATTATCTTTTTAAATCTATAAAAATCCTATAAATTTTCGTTAATATATCCCTAGCATATTATTCCCCATTTTTTAAAAATAGTGTGTCATCATGTTCATGTCATGTCCGTGTCGATTCTTCTTAGGAGGAGACTTGATATAAAAGAGTGTCAGAATGTAACATTCTATTGCACTTAACTGCTACAAGAAATACAAGCTGGTTTGCTTCTGAATTCTAAAAGAACAGAGAGACTGGTCAATGAGGAAGTCTGCTAAAAAGAATACTATCATTTCATTTAACAGCCAATCCTTACATTACAGTTTACAGATCCTTTCATATAAAACCGGTATATCGCAGGCTAACAGATAATTAACAGAATTGGTAATTGGTTGCTGCCCAACTGACATATGCAATTGTTTGCTGAGTCTGCGGCAGTTGCCTTGCTGAATCTGCTGCCTCAGTGCAGAGTTAGCTTAAGTGAGATGTTGTATTAATTGGCTGCCTTGTTTTATTGCTTATTTTCTTGCTGATTACTGATTATGATCCTTCAGCTTCATGACATAGACCAAGCAAGTTTTTGAAAGAAACCAGAAGGTATTATCTTTTTTATTTATAGCGAGCAGGGAAACCAACCCCAGAAGCATCGAACAATGGAGAATAGTTGATGTAGCCATCCCCACTAGACAACTACGGGCTTATGCTCTAATCTCCGGTCAAACAGTTTTTGGCTCTCAAAGGTTCAGCATTTGTTCTTTTGCCTCTTAAAATTTTCAGCAACTCCTAAAATTTTGAACTTATTTTTCGAGCACTCACTTTTCTCTCAAATCTTGAAATTTCTAATTCAAAAAGCTTTCTTTAATTGCCATCACTTAAATTTTCAACGGTTCTTAAATTTCCAGTACTTTAAAAATAAGACCTACAACTACAAGATAACTTAGTTTTATTGTTTGCAGTTTTCATATTTTATAGATTTTTTTGTAGGTTTTAAACTACAAAGTCTCACTTTCAGTTTTACTTACAAAGGATAAATTGAGCTTAATTTGAGGCTAAGAAGCACAGAAACCTCCTTGGGGGCAGCACATCTTTATCAGACCCATATCAAAATTAACAATGTAATGCATGTCAGAATATGTTCATTTTTGTTATTTAGGCATGCTGGGACATGTTTGGACACATTAAAGATATATTCGGGATACAATGGGACTATGTTTTTTTAAAGAATAAGAGAATGGGTCATTTGGCAAAAACTAAATAAGTATTGAGATGAGAAACTTAAAAATTAGCAAAAAAAAACTTCACAAGGTTGATATGAGATAAACGAACACCACTAGTTCCTAATAGCAATTAATTTAAGGGAGAGAAGCACATGATAGAGAAAATGGAAGACTGCCAATTGCAAGAATGGCAGTGACAAAGATTCATTACTTGACAAAGTTGTCCCCAAATGTCCCCCCAACATGTCGTATCCTAATTTTTTTTAAAACAAGGTGTCACCATATCTACATTGTATCATATTTCTGTCCCATGTCCATTTTTATACTTGTTAGATTTCAAGGAGGGTATCAACATTAAGATAAGGTTGCTCTTTACAACCTGGAAGACAAAAGTTCAAACTATCGAGAAAACTTATTTGAATTTCGAGGATAAGATTGTGTTCATCGAATTTTCCCCAGATAATATAGAAAATCTCATTCACTGAGCCAACCTTTTTCAGAAATTGAGCTTAATTTAATTGCATTAAGTACCCATGTTTGTAAACCATAGTGCTCTACTTTCACATCTTTTTCCTTTCTCTTTCCTTATTTGATCGGCAATAGGAAATCACTATATATGAGGTGCCAAGGGGGGACAAGTTGTAGACCCTTGTGCATAAAAAGAAACCAACAAAACAAGGCTAGGGTCTTAAAGAACAGGAACAAAGAAAATCAACAATATCAGAGAAATTAGGGGGACAAGAATGCTGCAACCAGAAGAAAAGAATGTGAAGCCATACATGTTGAAAACAAAGGGAATGGGTTTATCTCTGAAGACTAAGCCATTTCCAAATTTCTTTTTTTTCCCTCATTTTGATAAGATGGGGAGAGGCAGTGGGTGGGTATTGAACCCAAGCCAGTGGCCCAGGCAAACGCCAACACAACTTTGTTCAATGACCAACATAGTAAGTATGCTTGACACAACCTATCACCACCAATAAAACCACCAACCACATTGCTCCCACACCCTAGTTGTAGCGCTGCCATCCAAGAGAACTATTGAATGATCTCAGAAATCATGAAGATCAAGCCATGATCCTATCCTGATTCCTTATGTTGATTACTGCATCCTTAGTAGGGTTATCCTTGTTTGAATAAAGAGGTAAGGAAGGATCTCCCTAATTGATTCTTACCTGATTTTCCTTGACTGATTCTTCCCTATTTTTTCCTTTATTTTCTGGATGTATATTAATGAGGATTTGAGGAATTAGTGGCAGATGCTACTGTTGTCTCAGCTCCTCTTATTTCTCATTTATTTATAATTTATCATTGTAATTGATGAGGAATTAGAACATTCAATATTCTCTAAATCTGTCCTAATTTTTCAACATTGTATCAAAGCTTCAACTCTAACCCTAAACCCACTTACTCTCCTATGCCAAAATACAGCATAGCCACAGGAACGGCTACAAAATGTCTAACCCCAAAAGCTGATATTACAGCACCAATCAGCCATGGAGCAACTGGAATCTCTCATCTTCCCATTATAGGACACACCAAGGACATAAGCTGGAAGATACATGTCAAACCCTCAAACTTGAAATCCAAACAACCACCTGAAGGCCGCGGGTACAGAACAAACAAGAGAAATCATCTGAGACCACTCCTTTCATCAAAGAGGAACTTGAACTTCAGCAAAGGATGTTCAATTGTTCATCCATTAAACTGCCACTTCAATAACTACCAAAAATACCATAGTATTGAGTTTTGTCTCCCAAACAAGTACCTTTCATACCGCCTTAAGCACCCAAATGAAGAAGCCATCAGATCACATGACCGGTAATGTTGCATCCTTTAATGCCTAGAAAACCCAGTTCAGGAAACTGTATGGTCTAAATTGCTGATGGATCAGTCTCTAAAGTGGCAAGGACAGGATCCGTCACTACCGCAGATTTCCTAATCTTAAAATAATTACTCCTTATACCTAGTTTGACCTATAACTTCTTATTTATTAGCAAACCCACCAAATATTTGAATTGTGATGCTAAATAGTTCTCAAATTATTGTGAAATTCAAAACTTGGATTTGGGAAGGATGATTGGTAATGCTAAGAAATGTGGCGGACTTTATCTCCTTGAGGACTCTAATAATCTGAGAGATCAAGCTCAAGCCACCAAAACATTGTTTCCCTTCCTATTTCTGCGATTGTATAACTACAATGTGATATCCAAATGGACTGGGGTTCAACGCTCCCTGTACACGTGCCTCTTGCCAGTTACTTATTAAAAATATATATATAGTGTAGTCATGTTAAGGTACTATAGATTGGGTCATCCAAATTTTAGGTATTTAAAAAGATTGTTTACAACCATGCTTAATAGAATCAATGCCGATATTTTTCTATGTGAAGTGTGTCAATTATCTAAATATGTGAGAAGCAATTAACTTAAGAGTACAAACCAACTCATCCATTTACCAATATCCACGGCAACATATGGGGACCTTCGAGAGTCAACATGTCAGAAGCTCGGTGGTTCGTCACATTTGTCAATGATCACACCCGAGTAACATGGATATACTTAATAATAGACCAATCAGAGTCGAGCATCATCTTCAAGAACTTCAACGTATCTATGGATGCCACATGTTTCAAAAACTAATGCTGCTATTCAGAAACTCCCATTCCAGGGGAGAATTTAGCTCAAGAATGAAGTTTTTGGCTCGACTTCCTCAGTCCAATATATTTTTTCCTTGTCAAACCTCTGGTAATCAAACCCATCATTCCTTTAGAGATAGGAACCGACACAAGTACCTGAAAACAATCCATTGTTGGCAAAGAACTTATTGTCTGCTCAAGGAGAGAAGGGGCCTTAGATGAGATAGAGGACTGCACACTTCCTAAGGATAACCATGAGTCTAATCCAAGACCAAGCTCAGATATTCCGGATCAAACTCTCTATACTAATACTAATACTAATGGTGATCTTAACATTTCTATTGCTTTCAAGAAAGGCATGAGATCTTGCACTCAGCATCCAATATCCAACTTTGTTTTTTTTATGGAGGTCTATCACCAACACACCGGGCATTTGCTATTTATCTATCCAAAGTAGAGATCTCGCATAGTATTCAAGATGCTCTCGAAAATTCAGAATACAGAACATCTATTTAAGAAGAGATAAATGCTCTAAAGGAAAAGATGCATGGAAAGTCTCAAATCTGCCTATAGGAAAGCAGCTGGTGTAAGTGGGTTTTTACTATCATATATAGAGATGGAAGTATAAGCTACTATAAAGCAAGACTTATTGCAAAAGGATTCATTCAAACAAGCAGCATCAACTATCAAAAAACTTTCTCACTCTAGTGGCCAAACTTAATATAATTTAGGTCTTCCAATCATTAGCTACAAATCAAGATTGGCCCATAAATAAGATGTGAAAAATGTCTTCCTTACTAGTGATGTAGAAGAGGAAGTATATATAGACACCATCAAGGTTTAAAACTAAAACGAATGGTAAAAAGTTATATAAGCTCCATAAATCCCTATATAGTCTCAAGCAATCTCCTAGAGCATGGTTTGATAGGTTCACAAGGGAGATTAAGAAGTTTGGATATTCTCGGGATCAAGCTGATCAAACCTTGTTTAAAAAATTGTCTAACACTAGGAAAATTGATATTTTAATTGTTTATATTGATGATATGATTGTGACAAAGGACTACACTAAAGAAATGAAAATATTTAAAATTACATTCACCATGGAATTTGAAGTCAAAAATCTAGGATCACTAAAATACTTCCTATGTATGGAGGTTGCTCACTCGAAAAAAAGAATTATAGTCTCTCAATGAAAGTACACATCAGATCTACTAAAAGAAACCTGAATGTTGGGATGCAAGATGGCAAAAACTTCAATGGATTCAAACCATAAACTCTATTTCAAGGAAGAAGGACTACCTATAGACACAAGAATATATCAACGACTTGTGGGAAAACTAATTTATCTCTCTTGCACACGGCCAAACATAGGCTTCCCAATTAGCGTTGTAGGTCAATTTATAAATAACACAAATGAAGAACACCTCAGAGTGGTTATGTGAGAATCAGTGGCCATCACCATTGCGAAAAATCTTAATCAACATGGTAGAACTAAACACGTGGACATAAATCGGCATTTCATCAAAGAAAAGATTGAAGCAGGAATTCTAAATCTGATCTACATGCCAACTCATTTTCAAGTGGCTAATATTATAATAAGGCTCTTCCATAATTAAAAATTTGAAGAATTAACCTTCAAGTTGAAAATGATCAATATCTAAACACCAGCTTGAGAGGAGTTTGAATGATCTATGAAATCCTAAAGATCAAGCCATGATATCATCTTGATTCATTCTGTTGATTACTATATGTTTTCCTTAATAGGATTATCTTAATTTAAATAAAGAGATAAAGAAAGATCTCCTTGATTGATTCTTCCCTGATTCTCTATGAAGGATTGCCTTGATTGATTCATCCCTGATTCTCCTTAATTGATTCTTCCCTATCTTTCCTTTATTTTCTGGATGTATATTATTAAATAGGATTTGAGGAATCAGTGGAAGATCCTGTTGTTGCCTTGGTTTTCTTGTTCCTCTATTTAATTTCATGTCATTGTAATTGGGGAGGAAACTATAACATTTAATATTCTCCCTATCTATCCTAAATTTTCAACAACCACTGCCAAAGACCATTACTAGCACCTTTCCAGGAAAATATGATGACATGGACACAATTAGACACTTTTCACAAACAATTTGTTGACAGAAATTCAAAATTAAATAAAAAAGGGACAAAATATGAGCCCCTTTGATATGTCTAAGGTCAAAATATAAAAGCAATTAGTCCCTCTAACAGTTTATATCCTTACCTCACCAAATCTACATGCAGTAGTTGCACAAAGCACTATAAACAAGAAAATTTTTGTTGAAAGATTGATCTTCTTTAGTCTCAAGACGACGAGGAAGATGAGGAAGAGTCCGAAAAGAAACAGATAGAGTTGGACTAATTCAAGACCTAGAAGAAATGAAGCATGTTGTGGAGCGTGTGACCAACGACCTAGAAACTCAAAAGAACTAATTGAGAAGCATAACTTGATGACAGAAACCTACTTGTACCATTACTTGAAATTCTCCAGCTATGATCCAACTGTCCCTACTAGCTTTCTTGGCTCCACAGTTCGGAGATGACATACAACAAGTTTCTAAGTCTTTGAAGTTTCAACTGCAAATTCCTTGGAGTCATAGAGAAACAACAATTACTCCTCACTAGATGCAGATCATGATACATAATTCTACAACAATTTGGAACTCAGGACTGATTTTAGGTCACTCAGAGAAGCAGGGTGAATAGTGCAGTGAGTGAAAGGGAGAGTGGAAAAGAGGGAATCAGAGATGGAAATTCCACCTCTTCCAGCATTTTACTAGTTCAGGACAGTGTAATCCATCCTATGTATCCAATTTTATCTTCTTTTGATTTAGGTCTATTTATCAGAAACCATTTTTTTTATTTAGGACACTATTTGAAATTAGCATCTTCGCAAATTAAAACTTTTGAGATATTATTTTGAATGGTCTCCATACTTTACAATTACTTCTATGGTTCTTTAGTTTATAAATCTCAACTGCTATTTTTGTAGGCTAAAAAATCTCAACTGCAAATTTATTTTTCAATAAAGAAATAGAGTCTAATTTGATCATGTCTGTTTGAACATGGCATGCCACATCAAAGTTTTTTAAGGGTGTTATTGTGGCTGGATATGGTGAAGGAAGCAAAGGGGGGTCTCATATTGAGGGGAGACGGATTTGTGTAATGAGATTTGTAAAGGCATAGGTAATGGAAAAGCAGATTTCTTGACTTTGTCAATATTATGCATTTTAACTTATAAGTAAAAATGCTAATCAATGGGTGTGAAAGGTGGCAAAAGCCATTTACATAGCAAAAAAAATCCTCAACGTAGAACCTGCAGATGTTAAACATAAAAAACTAATGCAAACAAGAACTAACACAATTGTAATGAGAAAAAGGAAATGACCTTTCATCCAAAAAAGCCAAAAAATATAACTGCACATATGAAATCTCAATTCATTCATCCAAAATATTGAAACCCACCATACAAATGAACCACAAATTCACTATGGAACAACCACCAGACACCATCAGTCTTTTCGATTCACAAAACCATGCCCAAGCAAGGGCTTTTGTGATGGAATTTTCTCCAGCTCTGAAGCTGCAAGGTGTAATATGTTTGTTGCACCCAGAAATGAGCAGCGCATTTCGATTTGTCAAAAGATGACTAAACTATGATGACAATTTGGGCTTTATTAGATCAAAAAGAACTCAGGATCCCCTTTCATTTGGTGACTCAGAGGACTGAAACTGCAATCTTGGGATCCGAGATGATGAATTCAGAGGTTCCAATGGTGACAACCTTTTGGTTGAGGCATGCCTTATAGAGAGCTTACAAGCTGATTTGAAATAAACTCAGGACACTCTGGTGAAGATTGCATCCCCATTGATGGTGTGCCCAGTTTTTACAAGGTGGCATGCTCAACATCCAATAGGGTTTTGATATTTGAGATCATCTGGGCTTAGTGGGACAGAAGAACCTTCCAAAGACAAGTTGCTCAAGAAAGTGGACGCTGCCAGAAAATTAGAACATATTTTCAATGGGAAGGAGGTAGACTTCCAAAGACAAGTCCAAAAAAGATTTCAAAGGCATGTTGAATGATGAGATGCATTTCAGCAAATTTCTGGGTCTCTCTTCTGCAGGAAATAATTTCTTCTGAAACTCCACAAAAATACTGAGGCCAGAGGACTTTAAGTCTGATATCTGCAGGATCAAAGTATCAGAGTGGAGGAAGGATATTGAGTTTAAGATTTTAGTGGCTCTAATTGAATAAAATAATTGAAGGCATTTATTTTATATAGTACTTCTCTATTTCGCTTTTCCAAGTTAGGTGGGAATTGAGAGTCATAGCGCGAGGCTAGCATATCGTCCTTTCTTGATGGATGAGGTGTTGGGGTTCAACACCCGGATACACCCGACCCAGCGCAGCGAAACAAACCCAAACCCCCCCATTAAAAGTCAGCCACCAAATTTATGAACACAAGAAACAAACGATGCACAACGATTTTTAACGTAGAAAACCCTTTTTAACCAAGAAAAAAAACCACAGGACAAACTCCAAACAAATCCACTATAAATAGTGCCGGTTACAAGAACTCCTTCCAAAATCCTTTCACTCCAAACTCGAGTGAAAAATAGTTGAATACAACCCCTTCTTAGTACACCCGACAACCCACAAGAAAAATACAACGAGAAAAAGAGTAACCAAACGAAAATGTATTTCCAGAAATCACTTCCAGAACGACGTACCCAACTATGGCGAAGAACAGAACTCCAATCAGACCTCAACTGAACTCCGAACCCCTTCCACTTCTCTCTTCTTCTCTCTTCTCTCACTGTGCAATGCCCCTTGCGTTTGCACAATTTTATAAACCCCGGGCACGCTTGACGAGTGCCCACGGGGCACCACTCAAGCGCCAAGCCTCTGGAATCGGCATTCGAGTGCTGATTGGGCGCGGATCGAGTGCCAATTGGGCGTGGATCAAGCGCCGGCCTTCTGGAATTTGCGCCTCTTCACCGCTCAAGTGAGCCTCAAGCACCCAACTCTACCCTTGGCTCCTGGCCGCTCGCCGCGCGCACTCCAATTCTCACACAAACCCCACACGATCTTCTGATAACTTTCCATTTGTTGGGGCACCCGTAAGGAAGTGACCAAAAACCCAACATAAGGATGCATAGTTTTGTTCAAGTGACACCCAATGTCAAGGTTTGAATTTTGTATGCATGTTCGTTTACTAATCAAAAGCAAAAGAGGATAACCAATCCCAAGCAAGTAATTCTTCTTTCAGTCTTCCAGCTGTAATCCAGCATACCCCCATAAAGCTTTAGAGCAGCAGAGCACACTCCAATAGCAAGATGAGATTGCAAAAAAGGAAAAGAAAAAGATATTGCCAGCAACTTGTCACTCAACTATCATCTATTTACTACGGCAACGTATCTCTTCTGCAAATTATTACGTGTGTCAAGATTTCTACCATAATTATGTGGAGTAAGTTCAATAATTGATTGGTTCTTCAAACCATCCTTTGTATGAATGGAACCAGCTTTCCTAGTGTCTTTTGGATGAGATCATGAAACTTGTATTCACTAATATGACCTACATTGTTTTATAAGCAAATTACAAAAGCACATACATTTACACATACATATGCATAGACATAGAGCGATACATATTTCTTATTAAGTATGGATCTTGAAAAGACATGATAAAAGGTGAGCATGAAGTAAAAATGGATCAAAGATCAACCATCCCTTCAGACTAAAAGGAGCCTTTTGGAGAAGAAATGAGTTCACAATACATACATCAAAATTATAAAAACATATGCATGATTGAGAAATGACCAGTGTGAGGGCATATGCAAGAGTGCTTGAGGTTTTGTTTCCGATTTCAGTCAACCTACGCCAATGATGGTAAATATTTGCCTTGTTGATGGATAAAATGGATAAACTAACGAGACTAATTCAAGATAATGTATCTTGGATAAATGCTTTTTGAAGGTTGCCTAGAAGCTGGCACACCTCCTGAAGGGCAGCGTGTTGATATCCAACACATATCAAACACCAACATTCACTAATGTGTACCAAATGCTCTCTGATATGTATTCAAATATTTTATATTTTCTCTCAACGGAATTCCACTTCTTCCTTAATCCAATTTTAAAAAAAGGCAAGTACAACTACTCATACTTTAGAGTAAAGGGTATTATTAAGAAATTAAATAAATAGCTAGGAAATAAATATTTGTTTGACAATGTCTTTCACATCCAACCATAGCAATAATTAACCCCCTAGGGGAGAGAGCGACAAAAGTTTTGAGAATTTAAGAGAAAATGTCAACGAGACAAGCCGTTTATCATCATGAATTACGAATAGAAGATGTTTCTTTACATTCCTTATAAACAACTTATTTCTCTGTAACAAGAGATCAAGGTTATTTTCTTCCTTTTTCCAAATCTGGACACCCTAGAGTTACGTTCATACATATTAAGGACATAATTGAGGTACATTCGGTACATTTTCAAATTTTCAATACAAGAAAATGGGGCATATGACGAAAAGTGAAAAAGTAGCAAGGCTACTTAGTAATTAGCAAAAAAATCTAAACATAAGGCAAAGTTGAGAGAAACAAAAACTGCTAGTTTCCATTCACAATCAACATAAGAGGAACAAAGCACCTTGCAGAGAAAGAATGGCCTAGCAGTTAGGCAAGATCACAGGGACGGCTTATAATAGATTTTCAGTACTAGCTTAGATCTCTATTGTTCTCATGCGAAAATTGATTTCCCTACGTGTTTTAAACAAAACCCTAATTATATCCCCATATAACCATTGTTATGTGATCAATCATATCATCACACCTATAAGAAATTATGAATTTTAGTTGACAAGTCCACTTCATGTACTAATTTTTAGGAAAATAACACACCGAAGTCATATTATTTCTATGTCCATGTCCATGCCACTGCCGATGCTTCATAGGATTATGTTAACTAAAAGTTGGAAATTTGAAAGGTTACTTTGGAAGGAAAGGACATTGAATTAGTAGAAGGAATATTGAATACATGAATGCAAGTTTAATAAGAGTAGGAGGTAGAAGATGGGGAGTGAAGATAACAATTAAAAGCTATCAGAGTTTCAAATATTCTCGGTCAATGGTTCAGAGAAAGATAGAGCCAGTAAAGAGATATTACTCAGACGAGCAAATGGGGAAGTATATCAAAGATCATATATAATTGTAGAATATTGCACAGGAACGTCTATTTGTGTTTAGATCATAGGGAAACAGTTTTTTAGGGGTAAAATCACTCGATAGTGAAGATCTATGAAAGATGGACACTCTCTCGGCCTTAATGTGTCAGTGTCCAACACGTATCGGACACCGACACGTCCCAGACACGTTGGGACACGTGTCCCAATGTGAATAAATTTTTTTTCGGACACACTCCGGATACGTCCCGACACATTTTGGATATGCCCCGGACACGTCCTGACACATTTGGACACGTCAGACACATTTCGGACAGGTTTTAGACATGTTAGATAATTTTATGGATATTTG